>WNWK01025218.1:0-28792 GCA_009830355.1 Cherax destructor
TGCCTCTCAGGAGGTTAACATCGGAGAGGATTGTGTCATGTGCAAGAGGGCAGTGACGCAATCAGACTCTGATGACGTCTTGACCCTGGCACAGAAGTCAGGGAAGAAGACATGGGTGGATGTGGCATGTGGAGGATCTCCTGGACTCCAAGGTTCAGTGGTGGATTGGGGAGGGTCCCGAGCTGCGAGTGGAGGGTGTGGCGGCAGGGGCAAGCATACATATAGTATTTCTGTGAAAGGTGCACCTGGCAGAGGGGGCAGAAATCAAATCCAGCTTCAGGTGTATGACTGTGAACATAAATGGGTTGCATGATGTTGTAAAGAGAATGTGGTTTCAGGGATTTTTTAAGATGTTACAGAGTGGATGTGGTTTTTGTGCAAGAGCACAATTAGAAGATTGGGTGTGAGTTGGAGGTAGAAGGGTATTATGTGTTTGTGGCGCATTCAGATCGTTTGAAGGGTGGGGTTGGTGTTCTGCTTTGTGAGGTGAGCCCGTTTGTTGTTCTTAGGTGTGAAGGGGGGAGGGGCATGTATTACGGATGGATGGGTGAGCGTGTCGTGATGGTGTGTGTGTATACTCCTGCGGAGAGTGATGTGAGGGTGAAGGCCGAGTTTGTGCATGATGTTTTGGTTTACTATCTTAGATCGCTCTCATCCCCCCCCCCGTAGCCATCGTGGGGGGTGATTGGAATTGTATGGTGTGTAGAAAGGATGTGGAGCCACGAGGGGTGGGGTATTGTTCAGCGGTCCTGGGTGATCTTCTGAGGGGTGTGGGTTTAGGGGATTTAATAGGGGGTGGGGCATGGGAGGTCGAGCATACGTTTATCAGGAGAGATTACGCTTTATAGGATGTATGTGACGAGGAGTGTGCAAGTGGTGAAGGTGAGTATGGTGGATGTTGTGTATTCAGATCATAGGGCGGTATTGGAGGAGTTGGTTTGGGACGGGTTGCCTAAGCGGTACCAGGGTTATTGGAAATTGAACGTGAGGCTCCTGGGGGTTGAGGAGGGGTGGGTGGAGTTTGTGAGGTTGTGGGAGGGTGTTTATGGGAGGAGGGTGGTGCTGCAGGTGACTTGCTGGAGTGGTGGGATGGGGTGGTGAAGGGGAGGATATGGCAGTTTTATGTGGAGCAAGGAAAGCAGGAGGCTCGGATGTCTTATGGGCTTCTTCAGTACTTTGAGGGGAGGTTGCATGGATGTTACGGGAGGGGTGTTCAGGGGAGAGTGTACCCTGTGGGGGAAATCGAGATGCTGAAGTGGCACTTTAGGGATTTGCAAAATGAGAGGTTTGATGCAGTACATGTGCAGGGAGGGCTGGAAGAGGTGGTGTGGGGCGATAGGCCGTCGACCTGTGTGTTACTGGGACAACGGATCTGCTGGGCGGCCACAGAGATAGCTCGATTGGTGGTTCATTCGGAGTTGGGAGGGTACAGTGTTGTTCAGGAGTTGAGGATGACAGAGGGAATGAGTTGTGATATGGATGGGTGGTTTGGGAAGTACTTGGAGAGGGTTGGGTGGATAGTGAGGCATTGCAAGGGTTGGGTGAGAATGTATCCTGTGTTCTTGGTAGGAGTGTCTGCCTGGCATTGGGTGGGGATATAGACGAGGGGGAGGTGTGGAGAGCATTGATGGGGATGGGGTGGGGCAAGGCGCCAGGATCGACGGCTTGCCCTGTGAATTTTATTTACAAAATTGGTGTGTGCTGAAAGCATTTTTGGTGAGGCTCATGAATACAATGAAAGAGAAGGGAGTGTTGGGTGGGTTACAGGCGACGGCAGAAGTAGTATTGGTTCTAAAAGGAGAGGGATTACTGAGCTTTGTCCTTACTTTGTGCGGACAACAAGCTTTTTGCTAAAATTTTGGGGAACTGTTTGAAACACGTGGTGGGTCAAGTTGTAGCAGAGGGTCAATATGGGGTGCCTGGGAGGACAATGTATGAGGGGAATGGGATAATAAAAGAGTTTGTGGAAGGGTGGGAGGGGACGCGGGTGGGATGTATTGGCTTTGGATTGGCAAGCAGCGTATGATTGTGTGGAATGTGAGGCATTGTTTCAAATCTTACAATGGCAGGGTTTCGGGGAAGAAATAGTGTGATGTGTCGATACAATGTATTATGGAGCTAGTACTCACCTAATTGTGGTTGCAGGGGTCGAGACTTAGCTCCTGACAGGTGCAGGTGAATGGGAGAATGGGGGAGAGGATTCATATGGGTAGGGGTTTTCGACAGGGTTGTCCCCTGTCCCAACTACTTTTCGCATGTCTACAGGACCCGTTCTACAGAGCAGTAGAGGCGTGTGTACATGGGAGCGCAAGTTTGCATGTGGGGAGTAGTGAGCTTGGGATTGTAGGATATGTCGATGATACTACGATTCTTGTGAGGAAAGAGGAGGGTTTACGTGTGGTGGGGGGAGTCATATGTAGGTTTGGGGGGGCCACTGGTTTGAGGGTGAATGAGGAGAAGTCGAAGTTGCTGGTTTAGGGGCTTGGGAAGGGAGGGTAGAATAGGGTAGTGATGTGGGATGGCGTGTGGTGGATTGAATAAAGATCTGTGGGATAGTGTATATGGGAAATGCGCAGAAGGCATGGAGGGTTAATTCAGGAAGTGTTGCAGACAAGGTAGTAAGAAGGTTGGACGGTTTGTGGCCGAGTCACTTGATTCACCAACGTGTCATCGTGGTGAATGTGTTACTCTTTAGTAAAGTATGGCATGTAGTTGCGGTGTACCCATTGGTGGGAACGGACATTATGAGAGTGCCCAAGAGGGTATTTAGATTCATTTGGGGATCAGGGTGTGAATGGTTGAGAAGGGGGGTTGTACCAGCTGAAAAATACGATAAACAGTGTCGAGTTGTGAGTTGTCAGTGAACGATTTCACTAACATAAGTCCGTATATCTTCCAGTCATCATAGAAAAAACCAGCAGTGTTGTGGTGTAGGAAAAAAAAAAACTAAACCCAGTAGAGTGAACCATAAGTGCACGGAAACCCAGGTGTTAAAGCGGGGTGAGGTTTACCAGGGTGCCAGAAGTAAACAGGGTGCCAGAGGTAAACCAGGGTGCCAGAGGTACGGCCGCCGTACAGTAGGAGCTGCCAGAAGGACCGGTTTTTATCTCCAACACGCAAGTTATACTTTTGTACCATACCGATCATTATTACTCTGTTTAATCATCTTCCAGTGATCTGTCTCGCGTAACCCAGACAACCCCTATAGGATTCATTAAATAAGTGACACTGGATCTCGTCAGATCCAAGAAATAAGGGAACCATTGACTGGATTCAAAACTGGTATCCGAGTCCAGATTCAATAAGCGGACGGAGTTTTAGGGGACCTTATCACAGACCCAAACAATAACAGTAAGAATAACTTTTACGAGGTAAGATTGTCCAAACACTTACACATGCAAATAAAATAGATACGATACAAATAGATGGATCACCACTTCAGGGAACCTATTAGTAGAATATACAGTAAAGCAACCAACAAAATCAATCATGAAACCCTGTGTAATATGCAACCTAACAAGCAAACGTTCCTCTGCATGGATTACATGCAACTTTTGTGGTAAATGCTGCCACGCCCCTTGTGTAGACATTCAAGACTCTACCACCCGAGATATTAAACAAGGGAAGTGTTTTTGGGTATGTCCAAATGAGACCGAACTGTGGAATAAAATCACATCGATATTAAAAGATGACAACACCAAATCGGACTTCATAAAAAACATAACAGCTTTCTATAACAGTTGGGAAAGTAAAAAATCAGGGCCAGATGGTGCTACCGCCCCTGGTACAGATGTTGAAATAAATGATGGTGACCTGAAGAGGGACAGTAGCTCTAGTGAAATAAATGATGGGGAAACAGGTGTAGATAAGGACACACACAAAACAGTGTTACAAACTAGCAATAACACGGTAGATAGTAAACAAAGGGATGCCCAGGGAAATACTGAAGATAAATTACCGGAAACAGTTGAAGGCTCCATTGTTAGCAATAGTAACGAAGATAGACAGGAGACAGGAACACACCCACCAATGGGGAACGCAGTCACAAAAAACCAAGGCAAACGGAAACCAGGCCTATGTGAATATTATGCACTTGGTATCTGCAGGCATGGAAAATCTGGGAAATCAGATGGGACATGCAATTATGATCACCCCAGAAAATGCTGTTCCCATATGAAAAAAGGCAAATGTAACCTCCCGTCCTGTAAGTTTTTCCACCCTGAAATGTGCTACACATCAATTCAGGAAAGACAGTGCTATAACTTATATTGCCAGGCATACCACCTAAAGGGTACGAGGCGACACAGAACATCCAGACCATGGCAAAATCAGGGTAGCCACAGCCACTCCGGAGAGAGGTTTTTAGTGCCAGGAAGAAAAAAAGCTGGCAGGAAATGACAGAAATTGTACACCAACTGCAATCATTTCTGGAGTGGAATCACAGTCAGTGGCCTCCACTCCATTACAACAGATATTAGAGCCAGGAAAAAAAGACCCCCCATACCACCAATCCAACTACATTCATCTTTGCTAATATACAGGGTCTAAAGCCAGCAACAAACAACAAGGTACCTTACATTCGTGGACTGCTTACAGAGTCAAATGCTATGTTTGCGGCTTTCACAGAGACCCACATAAGAGATCACTTGGACAATGAAATATGGATCCCGGGCTACAACCTATACAGGTGTGACAGAGTGAACAGGCAAAAAGGGGGGGTTGGCCTGTATATCACAGTCACTTATATGTTCAGAACTACTAAATGCCTCAAATGATGTAGTTGAAGTATTAGCAATAAAGGTCGAGAATCAAAACCTGGTCATCGTGGTTGTCTACAAGCCCCCGGATGCAACGTCCTAACAATTCCAGGAACAGCTTCTGAAAATTGACCACTGTCTGGAAAATCTTCCAGCTCCTGCCCCCAACATCTTGCTACTGGGGGATTTCAACCTCAGGCACCTAAAATGGAGGAACATTGCAAACAATGTGGTAGCAGAGATAACACCAGGAGGCAGCTCAGATGAAAATTCACACATGCATGAACTTTTAAATCTCTGCACCAAGTTCACCTTAAACCAGCAAATAGTAGAGCCCACAAGATTAGAGAATACGCTGGACCTCATCTTCACCAACAATGATGATCTGATACGAAATGTCATCATATCAAAAACAATATACTCAGATCACAACATAATAGAGGCCCAGACATGCATGCGGGGAGCCCCAGATCAACAAAATGTGATCAGCAGTGAGGGAGCTTTCTCAAAATTCAACTTCAATAACAAAAACATAAGGTGGGACCAAGTAAACCAAGTCCTAAATGATATAAACTGGGAAGATTGCCTAAGCATCACGGATCCCAACCTATGTCTAGAACAAATTAACTCTGTGGTACTTGAGGTTTGCTCAAGGCAAATTCCCTTAAGGAAAAGGAGGAGAAGATGCAAACTAGAAAGAGAGAGGCGCTCCCTATACAGGCGAAGGCAAAGAATAACGGAGCAGCTACAGGAGGCCAATATCTCTGAAATACGTAGGGAGACACTAGTCAGAGAAATAGCAAACATCGAATTAAAACTAAAGGAATCTTACAGGAATCAAGAGACACGGGAAGAACTAAAAGCCATAAATGAAATTGAAAGAAACCCTAAGTATTTATTTTCCTATGCAAAATCAAAGTCGAGAACAACAACCAGTATTGGGCCCCTACTTAAACGGGATGGGTCCTACACAGATGACAGCAATTAAATGAGTGAGTTACTTAAATCCCAGTATGACTCAGTCTTTAGCGAGCCACTAACCAGACTGAAAATCGAAAACCTAAATGAATTTTTTATGAGAGTGCCACAGAACTTGACAGACACATGCCTTTCTGACATCACCACGACGCCAAATGACTTCGAAAAGGCAATAAATGACATGCCCATGCACTCCGCTCCAGGCCCAGACTCATGGAACTCCGTGTTCATCAAGAACTGCAAGAAGCCCCTATCACATGCTTTTAACATCCTATGGAGAGGGAGCATGGACACTGGGATCGTCCCAGCTACTAAAAACAACAGACATAGCCCCGCTCCACAAAGGGGCAGTAAAGCAATAGCAAAGAACTACAGACCAATTGCGCTAACGTCCCATATCATAAAAATCTTTGAAAGGGTTCTAAGAAGCAAGATCGCCACCCATCTTGATACCCATCAATTGCACAATCCAGGACAGTATGGGTTTAGAGCAGGCCGCTCCTGTCTGTCCCAACTACTGGACCACAACGACAAGGTCCTGGATGCTCTAGAAGATAAACAGAATGCAGATGTTATATACACAGATTTTGCAAAAGCCTTTGACAAGTGTGACCATGGTGTAATAGCACACAAAATGCGTGATAAAGGAATAACCGGAAAAGTTGGTAGATGGATCTATAATTTCCTAACATGTAGAACACAAAGAGTAGTAGTCAACAGAGTAAAGTCTGAGGCAGCTACTGTGAAAAGCTCTGTTCCACAAGGCACAGTACTTGCTCCCATCCTATTCCTCATCCTCATATCAGACATTGACAGGGATATAAGCCACAGTGCTGTGTCTTCCTTTGCAGATGACACCCGAATCTGTATGACAGTGTCCACTGTTGAAGACACTGCAAGACTCCAAGCAGACATAAACCAAATCTTTAAATGGGTTGCAGAAAACAATATGAAGTTCAATGATGAGAAATTTCAATTACTCAGATAAGGAAAACGTGAAGAAATTAAAATCTCATCAGAGTACAAAACTAATTCTAACCACACAATAGAGCGAAAAACTAATGTCAAAGACCTGGGAGTGATCATGTCAGAGGATCTCACCTTCAAGGACCATAACAATGTAGCAATTGCATCTGCTCGAAAAATGACAGGATGGATAATGAGAACCTTCAAAACCAGGGATGCCAAGCCCATGTTGACACTTTACAGATCGCTTGTTCTATCTAGGCTGGAATATTGCTGCACACTAACTGCACCTTTCAAGGCGGGTGAAATTGCTGATCTTGAAAATGTGCAGAGAACCTTCACCGCACGCATAAGTGCAATAAACCACCTCAACTACTGGGAACGCTTGAAGTTCCTAAACCTGTACTCTCTAGAACGCAGGCGGGAGAGATACATTATTATATACACATGGAAAATTCTCGAGGGATTAGTACCAAACTTGCACACAAAAATCACTCCGTACGAAAGCAAAAGACTCGGCAGACGATGTAACATCCCCCAATGAAGAGCAGGGGTGCCACTAGCACGTTGAGGGACAACACAATAAGTGTGAGGGGCCCAAGATTGTTCAACTGCCTCCCAGCATACATCAGGGGGATTACCAACAAGCCCCTGGCTGTCTTCAAGCAGGCACTGGACAGGCACCTCAAGTCAGTACCTGATCAGCCGGGCTGTGGTTCGTATGTTGGACTGCGTGCGGCCAGCAGTAACAGCCTGGTCCAACAGGAGGCCTGGTCACAGACCGGGCCGCTGGGGCGTTGACCCCTGGAATTCTCTCCAGATAGACTCCAGGTAACTCTTTAGGTTTGTAGGGAAGGATTGGGTTTAATAGACTTAAAGCGTAGGGTTAAATGTATACGTATATTTGAAGAGAGGGTTTTTCTGTGTGGGAAAGTGTGGGGGAGGGGGTTGGATAGATTGCATGCGGATGCGTGTAAGTGGTGGGGGGGGGGGTTGAAGTTGTGAGAGTTTGTAGATGTGTTGAGGGAGTTAATGTATGCTAATAATCCTTCCAGGATTCGAGTGGGTGTTCTAGGGTGTGTGGTAGGAGGCAGGGTGGTTGCGTTGGTACCTGGAGTCTACCTGGAGAGAATTCCAGGGGTCAACGCCCCCGCGGCCCGGTCTGTGACCAGACCTCATGTTGGACCAGAGCCTGATCAACCAGGCTGTTACTGCTGGCCGCATGCAGTCCAACGTACGAACCACAGCCCGGCTGATCAGGTACCGACTTGAGGTGCCTGTCCAGTGCCTGCTTGAAGACAACCAGGGGTTTGTTGGTAATCCCTCTGATGTATGCTGGGAGGCAGTTGAACAATCTTGGGCCCCTGACACTTATTGTGTTGTCCCACAACGTGCTAGTGGCACCCCTGCTCTTCATTGGGGGGATGTTACATCGCCTGCCGAGTCTTTTGCTTTCGTAGGGAGTGATTTTTGTGTGCAAGTTTGGTACTAAGTCCTCGAGAATTTTCCATGTGTATATAATAATGTATCTCTCCCGCCTGCGTTCTAGAGAGTACAGGTTTAGGAACTTCAAGCGTTCCCAGTAGTTGAGGTGGTTTATCGCACTTATGCATGTGGTGAAGGTTCTCTGCACATTTTCAAGGTCAGCAATTTCACCCGCCTTGAAAGGTGCAGTTAGTGTGCAGCAATATTCCAGCCTAGATAGAACAAGCGATCTGTAAAGTGTCAACATAGGCTTGGCATCCCTGGTTTTGAAGGTTCTCATTATCCATCCTGTCATTTTTCGAGCAGATGCAATTGCTACTTTGTTATGGTCCTTGAAGGTGAGATCCTCTGACATGATCACTCCCAGGTCTTTGACATTAGTTTTACGCTCTATTGTGTAGTTGGAATTAGTTTTGTACTCCGATGAGATTTTAATTTCTTCACGTTTTCCGTATCTGAGTAATTGAAATTTCTCATCATTGAACTTCATACTGTTTTCTGCAGCCCATTTAAAGATTTGGTTGATGTCTGCTTGGAGTCTTGCTATGACTTCGAAAAGGCAATAAATGACATGCCCATGCACTCCGCTCCAGGCCCAGACTCATGGAACTCCGTGTTCATCAAGAACTGCAAGAAGCCCCTATCACATGCTTTTAACATCCTATGGAGAGGGAGCATGGACACTGGGATCGTCCCGCAGCTACTAAAAACAACAGACATAGCCCCGCTCCACAAAGGGGGCAGTAAAGCAATAGCAAAGAACTACAGACCAATTGCGCTAACGTCCCATATCATAAAAATCTTTGAAAGGGTTCTAAGAAGCAAGATCGCCACCCATCTTGATACCCATCAATTGCACAACCCAGGACAGCATGGGTTTAGAGCAGGCCGCTCCTGTCTGTCCCAACTACTGGACCACTACGTCAAGGTCCTGGATGCTCTAGAAGATAAACAGAATGCAGATGTTATATACACAGATTTTGCAAAAGCCTTTGACAAGTGTGACCATGGTGTAATAGCACACAAAATGCGTGATAAAGGAATAACAGTAAAAGTTGGTAGATGGATCTATAATTTCCTAACACGTAGAACACAAAGAGTAGTAGTCAACATAGTAAAGTCTGAGGCAGCTACTGTGAAAAGCTCTGTTCCACAAGGCACAGTACTTGCTCCCATCCTATTCCTCATCCTCATATCAGACATTGACAGGGATATAAGCCACAGTGCTGTGTCTTCCTTTGCAGATGACACCCGAATCTGTATGACAGTGTCCACCGTTGAAGACACTGCAAGACTCCAAGCAGACATAAACCAAATCTTTAAATGGGCTGCAGAAAACAATATGAAGTTCAATGATGAGAAATTTCAATTACTCAGATACGGAAAACGTGAAGAAATTAAAATCTCATCGGAGTACAAAACTAATTCCAACCACACAATAGAGCGAAAAACTAATGTCAAAGACCTGGGAGTGATCATGTCAGAGAATCTCACCTTCAAGGACCATAACAATGTAGCAATTGCATCTGCTCGAAAAATGACAGGATGGATAATGAGAACCTTCAAAACCAGGGATGCCAAGCCCATGTTGACACTTTACA
This sequence comes from Cherax destructor, assembly GCA_009830355.1. Classification (NCBI taxonomy): domain Eukaryota; kingdom Metazoa; phylum Arthropoda; class Malacostraca; order Decapoda; family Parastacidae; genus Cherax; species Cherax destructor. Next base: position 9,788 of record WNWK01025218.1, read on the forward strand.
GATCGCTTGTTCTATCTAGGCTGGAATATTGCTGCACACTAACTGCACCTTTCAAGGCGGGTGAAATTGCTGACCTTGAAAATGTGCAGAGAACCTTCACCGCACGCATAAGTGCGATAAACCACCTCAACTACTGGGAACGCTTGAAGTTCCTAAACCTGTACTCTCTAGAACGCAGGCGGGAGAGATACATTATTAAAACTCGCTTCACACGGCGAGGGCCTGGGTTCGATTCCCAGCCAGAGCAGAAACATTGGGCGTGTTTCTTTACACCTGTTGTCTATGTTCACCCATCAGTAAAATGGGTACCTGGGTGTTAGTCGACTGGTGTGAGTCGCATCCTAGGACACTGACCTAATCTGCCCGAAATGCTCAGCATAACAAGGGACTTTCTATATAGTAGTATGTCACTGATGTCAGCTAGGACTGTATACCATGTACATTTACTTGTAGCAAATAAAGATATTAATTAATTAATTAATATACACATGGAAAATTCTCGAGGGCTTAGTACCAAACTTGCACACAAAAATCACTCTGTACGAAAGCAAAAGACTCGGCAGGCGATGTAACATCCCCCCAATGAAGAGCAGGGGTGCCACTAGCACGTTGAGGGACAACACAATAAGTGTGAGGGCCCAAGATTGTTCAACTGCCTCAGCATCATCAGGGGATTACCAACAAGCCCTGGCTGCCAAGCAGGCACTGGACAGGCACCTCAAGTCGGTACCTGATCAGCCTGGCTGTGGTTCGTACGTTGGACTGCGTGCGGCCAGCAGTAACAGCCTGGTTGATCAGGCTCTGGTCCAACAGGAGGCCTGGTCACAGACCGGGCCGCGGGGGCGTTGACAACTGGAATTCTCTCCAGGTAGACTCCAGGTAGGTAGACAATCCAACATCGCCCTGCCCTCGACAGTAATGCTGCATCCGCATGAAAAGTAAATACCTGGAGTTTACCTGGAGAGAATTCCAGGGTCAACGCCCCTGCGGCCCGGTCTGTGACCAGGCCTCATGTTGGACCAGAGCCTGATCAACCAGGCTGTTATTGCTGGCCGCACGCAGTCCAACGTACGAACCACAGCCTGGCTGGTCAGGTACCGATTAGAGGTGCCTGTCCAGTGCCTGCTTGAAGATAGCTAGGGTTTGATGGTAATCCCTGATGTATGCTGGGAGGCAGTTGAACAATCTTGTACCCCTGACACTTATTGTGTTGTCCCTCAACGTGCTAGTGGCACCCTGCTTTTCATTGGGGGATGTTACATCGCCTGCCGAGTCTTTGCTTTCGTAGGGAGTGATTCTCGTGTGCAAGTTTGGTACTAATCCTCGAGAATTTTCCACGTGTATATAATAATGTATCTCTCCCCCCTGCGTTCTAGAGTACGGGTTTAGGAACTTCGAGCGTTCCCAGTAATTGAGGTGGTTTATCAATGGCCTCTACTCCAGAACAACAGATATTAGTGCCGGGAAAAAAAGACCCCCCCCATACCACCAATACCACCAATCCAACGACATTCATCTTTGCAAATATAAAGGGTCTAACGCCAGCAACAAACAACAATATACCTTACATCCGTGGACTGCTTACAGACTCAAATGCAATGTTTGCGGCTTTCACAGAGACCCACATAAAGGATCACTTGGACAATGAAATATGGATCCCTGGATACAACCTATACAGATGTGACAGAGTGAACAGGCAAAAGGAAGGGGGTTGGCCTGTATATATCAGAGTCACTTATATGCTCCGAACTACTAAATGCCTCAAAGGATGTAGTTGAAGTTTTAGCAGTAAAGATCGAGAACCAAAACCTGGTCATCGTGGTTGTATACAAGCCACCGGATGCAACGTCCCAACAATTGACCAATGTCTGGAAAACCTTCCAGCACCTGCCCCCAACATCTTGCTCCTGGGGACTTCAACCTAAGGCACCTAAAATGGAGGAATATTGCAAATAATGTTGTAGCAGAGATAACACCAGGAGGCAGCTCAGATGAAAACTCGCACACACACGAGCTTTTAAATTTCTGCACCAAATTCACTTTAAACCAGCAAATAGTAGAGCCTACAAGATTGGAGAATACACTGGCCCTCATCTTCACTAACAATGATGATCTGATACGAAATGTCATCATATCAAAAACGATATACTCAGATCACAACATAATAGAGGTCCAGACATGCATGAGAGGGGCCCAGGTCGACAAAATTTGATCAGTCGCGAGGGAGCCTTCTCCAATTTCAACTTCAATAACAAAAACATAAGGTGGAACCAAGTAAACCAAATCCTAAATGATATAAACTGGGAAGATAGCCTAAGCATCACGGATCCTAACCTATGTCTAGAACAAATTAACTCTGTGGCACTTGAGGTTTGCTCAAGGCAAATTCCCTTAAGGAAAAGGAGGAGAAGATGCAAACTAAAAGAGAGAGGCGCTCCTATACAGGCGAAGGCAAAGAATAACGGAGCGGCTACAGGAGGCCAATATCTCTGAAATACGTAGGGAGACATTAGTCAGAGAAATAGCAAATATCGAATTAAAACTAAAGAAATCTTACAGGAATCAAGAGACACGGGAAGAACTAAAAGCCGTAAATGAAATTGAAAGAAACCCTAAGTATTTCTTTTCCTATGCAAAATCAAAGTCGAGAACAACAACCAGTATTGAGCCCCTACTTAAACGGGATGGGTCCTACACAGATGACAGCAAGGAAATGAGTGAGTTACTTAAATCCCAGTATATCTCAGTCTTTAGCGAGCCGCTAACCAGACTGAAAATCGAAAACCTAAATGATTTTTTTATAAGAGTGCCACAGAACTTGACAGACGCATGCCTTTCTGACATCACCACGACGCCAAATGACTTCGAAAAGGCAATAAATGACATGCCCATGCACTCCGCTCCAGGCCCAGACTCATGGAACTCCGTGTTCATCAAGAACTGCAAGAAGCCCCTATCACATGCTTTTAACATCCTATGGAGAGGGAGCATGGACACTGGGTTCGTCCCGCAGCTACTAAAAACAACAGACATAGCCCCGCTCCACAAAGGGGGCAGTAAAGCAATAGCAAAGAGTAACAGCCTGGTTGATCAGTCCCTGATCCACCATGAGGATTGGTCACAGACTGCAGGGGCGTTGACCCCCGGAACTCTCTCCAGGTAAGAAATGTAAGCAAGTCAGGGACAGGGACTCTGGTAAACAGGGGTGCCCCATGGCCTGGTGGCAAAAGATCTTGCTTCACACGGTGAGGGTCTGGGTTCGATTCCCGGCAAAGGGGTGGAAACATTGGACGTGTTTCCTTACTCCGGTTGTCTATGTCCACCCATCAGTAAAATGGGTACCTGGGTGTTAGTCGACTGGTGTGGGTCGACCTAATTTGCGGGAAATGCTCTGCATAACAAGGGGCTTTCTATATAGTAGTATGTCATTGATGTCAGCTATGGTCTGTATACCTTGTACATGTACTTGTAGTAAATAAAGGTATTATTATTATTATTATTATTATTATTATTATTATTATTATTATTATTATTATTATTATTATTATTATTATTTTAAAATCATGTGAAACGTTTAATTTCTGGAGCCTCTCCATAAGGTCAACATTATTTTTAATATGTGCATCTGAAAGCAAATACTATGCTCAAAAACAAGGCATGGCCATGGGAAATCCCCTCAGCCCCTTACTCAGCAACCTGAGAGACTAGACCCCTTAAGATATTCTTCCAAATAAAGCTTGGCGGTTAAGATATGTAAACGATGTTCTTTGCCTTGGAGGATGGCTTCTCCGCTGGATTAAAGGCTACCTGTCCAACAGAAAGTCTTCTGTGTTGTTCCAGGGGCATAGAAGTATAACTAAAGACTTTGAATTAGGAACCACACAGGGAGGTGTGCTCAGTCCCACTCTATTCAATATTCTAATTAATGCCTTACTTAATGCTATGCCTAGCCAGCCCCATCATTATATGATCAGTTTTGCTGATGATATAATGATTCACACCACCGGATTCTCCAACACCCAAAACATCCTTAACCATGTACTAGCCTCGTGTCAGGACCTGGGGTTGATAATCTCTACTGATAAAACAAAGATACTCAATAGGCGTCCTCCTCGACAGAGAGGCACAGTTCGCCAGATCCAGTTGCATGATGGGTCTCTTCTAGAATATGTAAACAGATACAGGTATCTAGGCTTTGAGGTCCCACTACTTGGACCTGTTGTAACGAGACTTTGTCGTCAATACAAAGAAAGGCTGAGAGCACTTAGAGTTGTGGCAGGGTTTCACCCCAGGTATGGTGCTAATGTTAAAATTGTGAAAATGATGTATCTTGCTTATATTAGATCATTGGTCGATTATGCTGCGCCACTACTTGCTCTTGTGTCTGACTGGAAGCTTGGAGGGCTGGAAAAACTGCAGAACGAAGCAATGAGGATCATTTTAGAATGTCCTCGTACTGCCAAAATTTTAAATATGCAGAAAGAACTTGATATTCCAAGCATCAGAGATCGTGTTACTGAAAGAAATATCCTAATTGGGGTTAATATGCTCAGGCAAGCCCATTCAAACCCCTGCACAGAAGCCCTCCAAACTTTTCTCAGCACTGGTGAACATCCCTCCAGATGGATCGAAAAAACTGGAACCGACCTCCGCATGAATCAGATACATGATCTGTGGCAAGTAAGGCAACAGCGGCACTTCTCCGCTCCATGGAATATTACCCCATTCCAAACTACCATCCCTCCATTTCCCCCCAAACTACTTCTTAAATCACAACCAAAGCTTCACCTTGAAGCCAAACATGATGCCTTAAGCTGTATTGATAATTTAGCCAAACAGCACACTCTCTCACAAATTATTTACGTTGATGGTTCTGTTCACCAATCCACTGGTGCAGCTGGTAGTGCTGCTGTTGTCATACAGAGTGATGGCTCTCTTAAAGAAATTGGAGCACGCATCAATAACTGGGCCTCTACCCTTCAGACAGAACTGTTTGCCATACTCCTTGCACTCAAATGCGTCCATGTATCTAAGGTTGACTCTCTAATTGTAACTGATTCTCTGTCGTCTATAAATGCTCTCAACTCATCAAGTATAACTTGTAGCATGCTTGTGTCAGAAGCCAGACACAGGTATGGTAGGATTGTGGATAGTAGAGTCAGAGTGCACATGCTGTGGATTCCATCTCACATTGGTCTTCAGATGCATGATAGAACTGATAAATTGGCTAAGTTTTATGCTTTTAAAGAGGGGGTAGATTACAATCTTGGCTTGTCAGTTAGCAGTTTGAGAACAATAATACGAAAAGAACTTCAACTGAATTTTTTTTTTTTTTTATATTTTATTTAAGACAAATATATACAAAAACATAAACTATATATGCTCATGGACAAAACAGGCCATTTAAAAAACCACAAACAGAACATAAAAAACATATCTATCAATATATCCAAAAACAACCCGTGCAAACTGCACACAATATAACAATATGTTCAACAAAACCTACACCTTGTCTTATTCTTAATGGGTCTATACAAACAAACAAAACTATACAATGAAACCGTACATTCATGGTCCAAAAACACCTGAATAAGAAACCTTATGTTTTTTTATGAAAAACAGGTGATTTACCATAACACACAACAAAAACTGTACCCCATAACAAGAGGTTACACGACAACAGTTTCTCAAAAAGAAAATACATTATCATCTGGCTATCACTTACGTAGACAACACTATGTCTACAGCACAACGTCACACAACTACACCGAAAAATCTGCCACAATACACGTTCGTGGTGCACACAGAAAAACACACTAGAAAATTAACACGTTATACAATCAGATGCTGCACAAAATTGTAAGTTCTAACAAAATATAATAAACACATACACAGCAAAACATAACCTAGAAATTACAACAGAAACCTAGTGAGTTATCATTAACCTTTTCACAATAAGTATCAGCATCGCCTCAACTCTACAAAATTACATAAATTGACATTCACATTATACAATAGCCGGACATATCCTTATGAGTTATTATTTTGAAAACACCATAACCCATTAATCAGGACCTACCACTTAATGCACTACTCAGAACTAAAAGAACAGGATCTCTTCAAATGGGATCCCTAACAATTAAGTTTCCCCAGATATAGGTTTATATAAGCAACACATCCTAATATATGTACATTTTATCGTCGCCCCCGTATATGCATGTCTGCATTTAATATTGTGTCTCTATGAACAATACCACTACTTTTATTATCTTATTTCCCAGACTAGAGCACTGAACCAGAAAAATCCCCCGCCCATTCCCCTGATCTATTGCCGAACCTAGAATACCCAGCTACTACCCCCCCCTCCTCCCAATCCCTTTAAAACACAAACCCCCCCACCCCCCTCTCCCCCTCCCTACCTACATTACTATCCTCCTACCCACCCTCTACCCATTTCACCTCCCGTGACTTCTACCATAATCAACACCAGTCCTTTCACCTTGGCACCCTCAACATGCTATTCACTGTCATCTCTTGATAACCACTCGAAAAAGCCCTGTTCCATACCCCACTATACAAACTCCGATTCCTACATTTTGTCCTATAAAACCCGCTCCTAAAGCCCTTATTCGAACCATCCCCTCTACGTCCCTCATACCCCAAGATATATGTATAAAATCCAACACCAAATAAGACATCCCTCTACGTATGCTTTCCAGAAACTCCCAAATCTAAACTCAAAGCCCTCAAAACGGATACCCCTCCCCACCTACCATCCTCAAAACTCCCCCAAACCATTTCCTTACTGCTTCCAAACCCTCACAAAAATAGATGGCATGATAAGCTGTATCTACCTCCCCACACCTACGGCAATACCCATCCCCACTCAACCCCATCACATAAAGCTGGGCCCTGGACGCCAAAATACCCTGAAGAAACCTATACCCTGTTTCCTCACCCTTGGGTGCACCTTCAACTTCTTTAACCACCCCAAATTCCTTTCCAATCATACAAAGGATAAACCTCACTCCTTGCATCTCCATTCTCTCCATCCCCAACCTATCCAAACGGCTTACTCTACACCTTCCCGGCTCCTTCATAACCAAAACCTCGTAAAATAGCCTCACAAAGCAATATATCCTTTCCTCCCCACCACCTTCGCACCTCCTTCATCACCAATCCCACGTTTCGTCCCCCTCTCCTCCCTCATCAAAAACTCATGCCTCACAAAAACACTCCTTAACCTACACCTCAAGGGGACCAACCCTAACCCCCCCCACCTCACCCTCGTTTCCACTACTTCCCTACACATCCAATGTCTCCCATTCCCCCATACAAACTTCAACACGTACTTCAACAACCGCTGCACATCCACTTCTAAGAGGGATATACCACCGCCCTAAACCACAATTTACTATACACTAAAACGTTAATAACTACCACCCTTTGCAACAAAGTTACCTCTCTCATTCCCCATCCCTTCATCCTATCAATAGCAGCATCCACTACCAATCTTGAATTTACCTCTCTAGCCACCAAAGGATCAGCACTGAACACTATCCCACATATTTTTATAGTTTTCACACAACTCCATCCCTCCCGTTTCTCCAACGTTCCCCGACCAACTGCCTACCTCCAATAAATTAGATTTTCCTTATTCACCCTCATTCCCGTTGCCTTCCCAAACTTTTCAACCAACTCATTGATCATTCTCAACTGCTTCTCAGACCTGACCAACACTGTAGTATCATCTACATAACCAACAATACCCCCTCTGCATCCTCCTCCATGTCACCCTCCCGTAAAACCTCCTCCTCCACCAACCTATAAAACGGATCCTGTAATAAGGCAAAAGGATCTGCGACAGCGGACATCCCTGCCGCAGCCCTTCTTCATCTCCACCTTTCTTCCCACATTCCCATTAATTTGCACCCTAACTAAAGCCCCTCATACAAAGTTCGAACCCATCCTATAACTACCTCCCAAACCCTTGCCTACCCAAAATATCCAATAACATTTCCCTGTCCACCCTATCATATGCCCTCTGCCAATCCACCCCAATACTCCTCCCATCTGACTATTCTCAATAAACTGCTTTATACGTCTATGCCCCGTTCTGATACTCCGTCCCGGCACCCCGTATTGTCCTCATGCAACATTCCCCTAACCCTCTTTTGATCCTGTTTGCTAAAACCTTTGCAAATATTTTATAATCTGCAGTCAATAATGCTATTCCCCTATAATCACCTAACCCTCCTGATACCCCCTTTCGCCACTAGTACTACAACCCCGTTCTCATCGACTCACCCATATTCCCTCCTCTTTCAGTTCATTTACCATTTTAACGATTACCCCTTCAAAACCTGCCAATGCTTAACATACAATTCCCCGGCAACCCGTCTATGCCAGGCGACTTTCCCAATCTCAAACCCTCACCGCCTCCCATACCTCCTCCTCCAAAATTTCCCCTCACATTCCTTCCTCTCTTCCTCACCTAATAATTTCCCAATTCCCCTCAATATCCTACCTTTAGCCTCCTCATCTGTCTCCCCTTTTCATATTTGTTACAAAACCAACCCTCTGCGTACCCCCCATCCCCTCCGTTGTCCTCAGTACCGTTCCCTCCTGATACCCTCTCACCCCCTTCCACCTTCAATGATTCTATCAACATACCTTTCCTTCGCCGTTGAAAATTTCTTAACACTACCTTTGACACTTTATTCCCCACAAAACTTCTTCCATACCACTTCGAATCCTTAGTCCATGAAATCTCTCCTCCTGTATTTCCCTTAACTTTGCCCTCAACTCTACCACCTCACCATAATTCTTTCCCTCCAATCCCCACCCTGACACTCACCTAAAAGCCCCTCCAAATACCTCTGATACCCATACCTATACCTCATTTCCTCACCGCCAACCCTCTCATAATACTTTCTAATTTCCACTTTCCCGTCTCATTCCACCATTTAACAACTGACTTTATCCCTATCCCCCCACAACCCTTCCCACCACTGCTCAAATGCCTCCTCCTCCTTCCCTTTCCAATAACCTCGTATTCAATTTCCAAAAACTCTTATACACATGCACAACCCTTCCCACCCTCCTTCAAATAACACACCCCTGTGATCTGAAAAACCCAAATCAAAGCATTCCACCTTTCGCACATCCACCGACCTTGTCACGTATATTCGATCCAGTCTTGCCGCATAATTATTCCTTAAGAAAGTATATTCCACCAACTCATCCCTTCCCCACCATCCACCACCCCCACCGCCCCAATACATCCCTTAGAGACCCAAACACCCCCTTCGGGGCTCCACATCCCTAATCCGAATCACACTATTCCAATCCCCAGCTATAATCGCTACTTGGGGCAATCCTCTGAAAGCATACGTCAACTCGTTATTAACAAAATCATCCTTGATACTCCTATTAGCAACAGCCGGCATATATACCCCAAGGAAACTTACTTGTACCCCACCCACTCCCCGTTCACCCTTACCACTGACTTCCCACATGCTCCCATGATGACAAGGTAAAAGGACTGGACTCTCTAATACCCACCATCACCCCACCCTTGAAAGCCCCTGCGTCACACGCAAAAACCCTATACCCCTTAACTACCAGTTCCGATCCTATTTGATAATTGTGTTCTTGGAAAAATATCACATCTACTCTCATCCTCTTCAATGTTACTTCAACCCATTTACGTTTGACCTCGTTCCTGAGGCCATTAACATTCATCGTTACACACCTAAAGTGAAGGGCTGGGGTTTTCCTTCTGCTTCAGTACTCTTTTATCTAGTTTTCCCTGTGTTGCTCCTTCCAACCCTCCCTTAATCCTCCCATCACCCTTTATATCCCTTCTATCACCATTACCCTTCACCCTACTTCCTTTTCCCTGCACCACATCCGCCCACACCTTCTTACCAGGCCTTTGTGCAGCAGTTAATAGGTCATCCTCAGATTCTTCCCCTGGCCTTTTCCTTGATTCCCCTTTGTCTCCACTTACTTCCATACTCTCTTCCCTATGTATTTCTGCTACCACTACTGACACTGTACCCTGAACCTCAACTTGATGTCCTGTCTTCCCCAGGACTTCACTGTCCTTCAGTGCCGTCATTGACATCAATTTGATTCTCCCAATTCCCATCCCTGCCACTTCCTCAAGTGACAAAGGACCACCTCGAATGAACTCATTCAGATCCTCCAAGATCTCAGCCTCCTCCCGTACATCCCTCTGACCTCGTCCATAGACGTTACACCAGTCACCACAGATTCTGCAGGCTGCACCCTGTCCACCTCTCCCTGTACTCTTTCCTCCTGCTCCACCTCCTCAGTCCATACCTGTGGTACCATGCCCTCCTTCACACAATCTCCTTGTTTCCTTGCCAATTCTTCGTCCTGTTGCACTCCTTCATTCGTCCGTAGTATATTCTCCTTCCCGACATTACCCTCCTCAGGCCTTTTACGTTGACAGTCAACCGCCAGGTGCCCCGTCTGCCCACACAACCGGCAGGTACGCACCTGTCCAACATAGGTAACATATACCTGAGTGCGAAAACCATGCATTAAGATAAAGGAGGGTATGGGATTCCTTAATGTCATTTTTACCGAATATGTGCCTTCCAACATACCAGCGTAAAGACCATTCATCCATCTACCAACAGTAACAGCATGGACAATCCCATACATCTTCATCATTTCCTGTATGTCACTTTCCCCAGCTTCAAATGGAACGTTTCGCAACTTTATCCATTTGTAAGTTGCCGAAACGTCCCTTACACATACCTCCAGTCCTTGCATTACCACCAGCCGCTTGTCCTGATATTTATCCACAACTCTGGTATACGCCGCCGTACATGCAAATTTCACGAAGATCCGTCGTGCCCCGTTAAGGGCTATGCCGTACAATTATGAGTGGTCCACACCCAGAGAATCTCGAAGTATAGCCGGCAAGACAACGTCCACGTTTGACGGATAAACCGCTCCCTGAAGTACTTCAATTCCAATGGTGTTTACGCGGCGCCTGTATCCCTCCGTCATGGCTAATTCCGCTGTTAATAGCAGCAACGGTGTGTAGTATCACTGTACACCTGTTGTTGTATTCAGTCTGGCTCAGGACAAACTCGAATTTTATTGACTTATGACTCAGGGAGACTGACACCAGTCAGTCCATCTATCATCATTCTATCATGCAGGAGGAGCCACATGTCTATGGTGCATCCAACAAAATAAGCAGACTCTTGGATGTCACTACCGCCCGCCTCCGGCTGGGTTACAAGTATCTTTGGCAGGTTAAATCACCACCACCAGATGTAGACCAAACAAAATGTAAACTTTGTCAGTCGGTTTATTGTCACATCCTGCGTCATTATGTACTGGAGTGCGATAAAATTAATGAATTCAGAGACAACTCACTCAGAAATGTTCAAGATATGTCAAAGTATTTTATCCACAGTGGTATATTACAGACCATTCTGGAAAAATACCCTGACTTTGCTCCCTGTAAATAAAGCATTGCTACGTGTGTGTGTGTGTGTGTGTGTGCGTGTTGATTGCCATTTTGTCCTGTGCACATGTCGATTGAAGGATGGGCCTGTTGTGTGTGCGTGTGTGTTGATGTATATATGTGTGTGTATGTGTATGTGTGTGTGTATGTGTATATGTAAGTGTGTATGTATATGTGTGTGTGTGACCCAACAATAATATTTGCACCAAGAACTCATTAAAGTTGTGACCGGGTGTAGACTAGTGAAGTGCTCATTGCGTTATAATTTGTTCATGATTGCAGCCATGTATAAACGTAAGTAAGTAAATTTACTTACAAATTTCATTACCTTTGTAACTTGTGAGTTCAATACCTTTGTAGCTTGTTAGTTCATTACCTTTGTAACTTGCTCAGCTATCAAAACTTTGGGGTCCAGTCCCTGGACCCATTATGTACCTCTGTAATCTTTTGACTACCGCCCACAGGATGGGTATGGGGTGCATAATAAAGATATCAAACTAACCTGGTCGATTTAGATTTAGATTAGATTTTGCCACCGAAGTGGCTAGTTTATTGTGCACCCCATATCCATCCTGTGGACGGTAGCGCAAGAGCATATGGATACACAAAAGGCCTAGGCACTAGGCCCCAAAGGGGTTAACAATTGTACATTTTGGTTTATATCTACATTTCAATTATCTGTTACAAGCAAATTTAGGAAATATGCTTAGTACAATTGGTATCTTATTTCATGAATAAGATATCTTGACATGTCACATAAGTTATTATACTGTCTATCTCTATATTCCTCAATAAGTGCCCAATTAAGCACATAGTGTTCAATTATTATTATTATTATTATAATCAAATAGAAGCGCTAAACCACAGGGGTTACATAGTGTTCAAGACAGTGACCATATGCCTGGTCACATAATTTGCATTTAGTTTGATCATCATCTGTGTCTCCCAAACTGTCAGAAGTACCTGTAACTAAGCCTAAGCCTGGCCACTACAACATCAGTCAGTCTGTTCACATTGCAAGTTGCTCCACAAACATGCCCATCTGTGCTCGCATTATCATGAGCACAGATAGGCACGTTCATGGAAATTAATTTGGATTTATATCTACAGTTCACTTATCTGTTACAAGCAAATTTAGGAAATTTGCTTAGTATAAGTGGTATCCTACCTTCATTAATAAGATATCTTGACATGTCACATAGGTTATTATACTGTCTATCTCTATATTCCTCAATAAGTGGACAATTCAGCACATAGTGTTCAAGACAGTGACCATATGCCTGATCACATAATTTGCATTTAGTTTGATCATCATCTGTGTATCTCCCAAACTGCCAGAAGTACTTGTAGCCAAGCCGAAGCCTGGCTACTACAACATCAGTCAGTCTGTTCACATTGCAAGTTGCTCCATAAACATACTTATCTACGTTCATGTTATCATAGTGGGTTATAGATCTACTCAGGCTTCTAACTGCATTCCTATAGCTATCATTTTCATTATTTATTTCTCTCCTAATATTATTCCTAATGCTAGACACATATATACCAAAGTTATATTCTACATTCTCCTTATGGGTGCTCTTCTTGGCTAACATATCAACCTGGCTTGTCAGGAACCGACTTTAGGTGCCTGTCCAGTGCCTGCTTGAAGACAGCCAGGGGTTTGTTGGTAATCCCCCCAAAGTTATATTCTACATTCTCCTTCTGGGTACTCTTCTTGGCTAACATATCAACTTTATCATGAAGGAGTAATCCAATGTGTGATGGGATCCATAGCAATTATACATTAATTTCTTTTACCCGGATTTTTGAGTATCTATACCTGGCTTCTCCAGTGAGCATGCTGTTAGAGTCATTATATGAGTCAAGAGCCTTCAATGATGACATAGAATAAGTTAGCTTTAGTGCCATTAGGATTGCAAACAATTCAGTTTGCAGTGTAGACGCCCAGTTGTTAATTCTTATGCCTAGTTCAAAAAAATTATTATTGTTCTTAACTAGGGAGGTGGCAACCAGAGCAGATGCAGCCCTGCCAGAAGACTCCTGTTTAGATCCATCAGTGTATATAACTTGAGATAACTTATTACTACCAGCTAGGCGAGAAATTTCTTCTTGAGCAGTTGCTTTAACAAGTGATTTAAGGAAGGGATTACTAGCAATGAGCTTCTTGGGAGGGACTTGCAGGTATGTGGTATTAAATGAACACATCTTCCATGGAGGGGTGAAATGCTCTTGTTGCCTACAGTGATACAATTCATGCAGGTTGTAAAACTTAATGTAATTGCATGTTTTCACAATCCATTTAGATCTGTGAGTATTTACTTCTAGACATTTAGTAAGATTCATTGTGACAGTGTCTTGTTCATTTCTTAACATTCTAATACCAAGTACAGTGTTAATCTCAACAATTCTATCACTGATACTAGTAATACCAAGCTCCTTCCTCATATTAAGAACCTTTGTAGATTTGGGACAGCCAAGAATAATTCTGAGAGCTTCATTTTGCATTAACTCCAAGGGAGAGAACTTTCTCGAGCTAATATAAATATGGGAGCAGCATAATCAATTAAGGACCTAATATAGGCTATGTACATCATTCTCGCGATTCTCACATTAGCACCATAGTTGGGGTTGTAGCCAGCAACAGCTTTAAGATCATTTAGTCTATCTTGGCATTTTTTATTTAGTTGTGGTATAATAGATTTGGTAAAGGATACATCTACAACAAGATATCTGTAAGTTTTAACGTAGCTAATGTTTTCACCCTGCAAATAGATGGGTGGGGGTGTCGTTTGCTTGTTAATATCTTTGTTTTTGATGAAGATATTACGAGGCCTAGTCGATTACAAATTGCTTGAACTTCATTAAGAACGGTACTCATCTTTTTATGCCCTGTTGTATGGATCATGATGTCATCAGCATAGCTTATAGCTATATGTTTAGGTGAGGCAGGTAGAGCATTTAGGAGAGCATTAATCAGAATATTAAATAGCATGGGACTGAGAACTCCTCCCTGTGGTGTACCTAGGGACATTTCTTTAGACTCGCTTCTAAAGCCTTGGTAGAGGACAGAGGATACTCTGTTTGACAGGTATCCTATTATCCAGCAGAGTAGGCTACCACCAATATTCATTTTGGCTAGTTCATGTAGTATAACAGTTCTGTTCGCTATATCAAATGCAGATTTTAGATCAAGGAATGTGGTAAAACTAGTAGAGGTGTGCGAGGTTAGAAAGGTGGAGATACAATTCTGCACACTCTTACCTTTCATGAACCCATAGAGGGAGGGGGAGAGTTGGTGTCTGATTCTATAGTACAGTCTGTTAAGTATCATTCTTTCAAAAATTTTACAAAGACAGCTAGTTAAGGAGATCGGTCTAAATGTATCAGGCTGTTGGGGCTTAGGGATAGGCACAATGAGACTATTGGTCCAGGAAGTAGGAAGAACTCCCTCAATGTAACTGGTATTATACAGTGCCAACAAAGGATTATTAGGCACGTGCCTTAAAGTTCTGAGAATATCATAGGTTATATCATCCTCTCCAGGAGCAGTTGATCGACCTTTAGTTAATGCGTTATCTAATTCATACTCTGTGAAGAGGCACTCACTCTCATCAATATTTTGGCTCATAAAATTAATTAGTTCCAACATTTCTTCAGAAGCACTCTCTAAGTTTTCTCTAATATGAGATGGCAGGTTTTCATGCCTGGAGATTTTGGACCAGTCATTTATGAGGTCATTTGCTTTTTCAAGGGGAAAGGGATGAGCAACATTGCCAGTCTTTTTCCTGGTTATTTTATTTATACCTTTCCATGCCAGACTTAAAGGGGTAGACCTATTTAATCCACTAACGAATTGTTCCCATTCCTGTTGCCTAAGTTCTTGCTTTCTATTTCTTGCATTTGTTAGTGCAGCTTGGAATGTTCTGAGAAGGTCTGGGGTTCTACACTCACGGTATGCTTTACCAATCCTCCTAGCTGCATGTGTTAGATTGCGTAGCTGTGGGTCATTATAATATTTACATTGGTTTTTATTGTCATTTCTAGTGGAAGGTTTATGTTGTCTTTTCCTGCCCACTTGATCTGTGAGTACAGTCTCAATAGCAGTAACTAGATCATCATTGAATTTTTGTGTGCCAGTGGGCTCATAATCTTTATACCATTGATCCAAGTGGTTAATAAAGTTTTCTCTGTGTTCTGGGTTGAGAATAAGTTTCCTCCTTCTGTATTTAGCTCCTTGGTTGCTTGAGATATGATCAAGATTGACAGTTGTGAGTCTTGGGAAGTGATCAGATAGAAGATCATCAACTATGACAGAGTCATGCATCGTATATGATGTATTAAATCCAAGGCACAGATCTAGTATGCCTCCATATATGTGAGTGGGCTCAGTAGTGCCTACAATACGAACATTATCATGCTCATTTAGAAATTTCACTAGTTTAGTTCCATTGGTGTTTGTTATAGACCCACCAATATTCTTATGTCTGGCATTAAAGTCTCCAAGTATGAGGGTAGGTTCACTATTGATGTGATCTGGTAAAGCATCAGGTCGAAGCTGGTTTGCTGGGGCATAAAGATTAAAAATGTTTATGGAAAAATCGCCTGCGTATTGTGAAGGTTGTCGCCAATCTTCTTAGGAAAAGTATAATAGAAAAAGACAATAATAACAAGAAAAATAAACAATTTATTTTAATATAATGAAATTTAAATAATAAATACGTAAATATGATTATAATAATCCTATCTTAAGAAAAATGAAAAATGAAAACAAAAAATATATATATCTGTTCCAAAGCTACCTATATACACGTGTTGTTCTTGTTAATACAGAAGCAATGAATCCATGTTAGACTCCGTGGTGGTATTGTTGTTGTTGCCTCGATGTTTTCCACAAATCCATCAGTTTTCCAACATCCACAATGTCACAAATGATGTCAGGGACTCAGGTGAAAGTTGTCCCATGGTAAAGTACAGTTGCCTGAGGTTTCTAGTGTGAGCTGAGGAACTACCGGTGTAGTGAAGAATTGGTGTTACTCTGTTTCTCAATTGGTGAGTACGCCGCCCCCCACTCAGCCTTGAATCCGATGATCCGTGCGGAAACAGAGGAAGTGAGGTCGGGCGTGGTCAGTCGAGTGCTTTCAACCTGTGGCCGGAGCCTAGCATTACACCTCTCACCGGGTGAAAAAAAGGGGGGGGTATAACAGCAGCTAGACACTCACCCCACCTCAACAAGCTAACTACCATTCAACCATCACTCTACATACCTTCACACTTTCATCACTCCTATCTATGGACTTTTCCCCTCACACGTATACTCTGACACCATGATACTGCATGTTTACTCGACTCTGCAGGGTAAGGCAAGTTCTTTCTGACATACATCACACAACAGTTGGTTCACCTTAAGTTATAAGCTGCATATCCAGACAACTTTGGTGGAGGTACTCCTTCTTTCAGTCTACATTCCTGCAAACAGATGACATCAATATTCTTGGTTGCACTAATATGATGTAAGTCAGGCAACCGCTTCCTAATAGAAGCAATGTTTCATGAAAAAATTTGTAATCTATCCATTGTAGTGAGTTATTACAATCTCTTGTTCATAAGATGGTAAGACTATTATGCTTTGCCTACAGTGTGCAGACACTTAAGAGCAAATAGCATAGTTTGTACATGCTTATCTTCAGAACCTTTATTTCTAAGCATTTTCCGGCAAATTGGCAGCAAGTTCCAAGGCAACTTTTGAAGCCAAGAGTCATTGGCTTCTTTCTTACAGATGGCTTGAAATTAAACCGAGATTGTTGATGCACTTTTGACATCATCAACACACTCAGGAGCATCATCTTGACTACGCTGAGTCGGCTCCCTTCGATATCTCCACACACGCTAAACCCATCTCTATCCTTGACCAGTTTTATAAAGTAAAATAGCTCGCACTAATACGTACGATACAATAATGGTTGTGGACTGTATAGATGATTATTTGACTGATTAGAAGTAGAAGGAGAGTACTCAATTAATAAAAACCATCACTCACCCCTTGTCAGTGATGATCGTTGAAGATCATTGGCATAACCACAGCAAGTATACATCATTGTAACCTATCTACTGGCCAGTGACACAGCTACAACAATAAATGTACCTACTGTGGGGAGGAGACAGTCCTCTCAGCAGTCTCCCTCGTGTCGATCTCGTGGTCTTTTTCGCTAGCGATTAGGTTCACGACAAGACGATGATGTTGGTGTGGTCGTCCCGATATAGAAGTACGTATTGACTTCTTGACACCTCTACAATTCTCGAGACAGAATTGCGAGGTCAAAATAAGATCATTAGAAGAATGCTGCCGAGAATCACTACACACATTCTCTCTCGTGATATTAACATCACCAAATTCTCTTTAGTTCACACGACGATTTAATGTCCCACTAATTTATCCTCGTTAGAAGTTAATACATTAATAATTGTGTACGAGGAACAATGATCAACCCGACGCACATTTCCTCCATCGAACACCCGTAATGGCGGCGCCAATCACTATTTAACACATTATCACTCTATTATTGCAGTTTCTTGGACTTAATGTCCCACATTATTCCCGGCGAATATTCACAACGTTCACTATTGTGAAGAGAGACCATTAACCGCGATTTGGTCGTTGTAAACGCCGATTCCTGACTCCATTATAGTCAGAACTCTCCCATAGTTCAACCTTCGTCGTCTTCTCCCACGTGACTGACCCAAGCTGGGACGCGACCTCGGCGTTTGACCCCAGCCGTCTCCCTTCGCCAAGATCGACGGTCTGTTGGTTCTCTGCTGTATTCAGTTAAATGATAAGCCAACAGCAGCGCAATAATGATATCTATTCATAATGGCAAGGTTATCGAGTATAACCTTTGGGAAAATACCAATATTTTCCATAAGTTCCTACTTAGACTCAATGGTCTAATACCTTCCATTAAGTTCACATCAGAACATGAAATAGACAACGCTCTATCTTTCCTAGATGTTTTAATTCATCGTGTTGACAATGGATTCAAATTTACAGTTTCAATGAAGTCCTCCAATGTGTCATCATACATTCACTTTTATTCCAATCATGAGTCTAGGGTTAAAAGGAATGTTTTCCTTACAATGTTCCTGAGAGCCTTGCGTATCTGCAGTCCAGAGTATTTATAAGATGAAATCAGTAAGATATTTAACATAGCCACAAAACTGAGATATCCCAGGGATTTCGTTGAAAAGGTCCTACTGTCAGCTAGGAAGACTTTCTACAGGACTGAACCTAAAGAAATACCTTCCATGAAAAATGTACTGGGTATACTCTACAGTGAGAATTTGGTCAGCCTGCATAAGGCACTGAAAAAGTTCATTGTAAACATTGACTTCATTAACAATGGTACAGTGAAACAGAGGATGATTAAGAACACACTGTATGGGTGGTGCATACAAGTTTCCATGCACACTTTGCCTTCTTTCATATATTGGACAAA
>WNWK01025219.1:0-28792 GCA_009830355.1 Cherax destructor
TTCTTATCTTATTTCCGACGTTAGTGGAGATTAAATGATATAACGGACGCGAACGAGTATTGTCTATGTTGATTTACGTCGCCTCGCGCCGCATGACACCTAGAGTCGTATGACCCGTTCTTGCGGTGGCCAAATTCAATCTGACCGCTCGTGCTGCTTTTTGCAGCCTCGTGCAACCATGTGGTGCCACGAGGTGCCTCGTGTTGCTGTGGTCAGCACAATTCTTGACACACTGTTGACAGTACATCTGGCATGAATTAAATTGTTTATGCAGCCAGACGCGCCTTCTCTGGCCCTTTCCTAAGGGTAGAAAGGGTGAGGGCCCTTACCAAGGGTAGTAAGGGCGCATACCCCCCTCCTTTGGAGAATTTTCTCCACACATGTCATGTAAACTCTAACTTCAGGATTAGTATTTGGAATTTTTCACTCATTAAGTTGCATAAAAAAGTATTCAGCGTAGTTTTGATTGGTAATGTCATTAATTTAAGAAAGTTTACTTGAAGTGGCTTGCTAGGTGGCTGTATGTAGCAACTCCAGCAAATATTATTTGTACTCAGGTGTGAGTGGGGGTTATATTTTTTTTTTCACACAGGCTCGCGGATTTGTTAATGTTTACGAAAATCCATCAAAGAAAACTAGCTAATGGGATCTCCTCTCCTATCTTACCATCTTGCTCAAATTGGCAGTCAGGTTAGGCTTTTGTGAGCAATTTTCTTTTTTTAAGTTATCCTATAACGGCAAAATGTCAATCTGTTTAATAGCAGCCTATGTGGCTGACCAGCAACAGCCTACAAGACCCATGTTGCCATTTATTGTGTGACAAATGTGTGCCTTGTTTGTGAAATGCAAGAGAAGTAAATGATCCATCTTGCTCCTTCCAGGGGTTTTTCCTTGTTTATGAATAGGGATAATAATTCCTCCGCACAATTACTAATTAAGGTTCGCGTCTCCTTCCTCGCAATAGCAATTTGCCCACTGATGCTTAGAATATGCAGTGCATTTACCGTTAGTCAAGTGACCTTGACTTCAGCTTGTATGAGTTACTTTCGATAATCAGTACGACGGGGTATGCATAGTGCTGGTTTTTTTATGCTACTCAAGAGTAACTTATCCAGATTACAAATTGTTGAAAACTAGCCTGATATTTGCCTGTCAAAATCGTGTTGTGAGACAGTCCTCTTCCCTCATTCAGTTGTTCCTTAGGGAACATTTTTGTTACAAAATGCGACGTCTGTTAAGTGAAGATATCACCAGAAAATACTAGTCTAGCAACTAGCCTGTTTCTGGTTTCGTGACTGTCAGACTGAGTTCTGGTGAAGTTATCCTGTGAAATTAGGTGACTTCTCAATAGTGTTTTTGGATTACAAATGGATGAATATGAGCCAACTAAATAAAAATCGAGATCTTTGATAACAAAAGGTGTCTAGGTTATAATTTTTTAGAGTTAATGTGCAACAGTTAGGTATCTTCGTTCGGAAACGTTTCGCCCATACAGTAGCCTACTGTGTAGGTGAAACATTTCAGATTAAAGATACCTAACTATTGCACATGTCTTATCCTGTTGGTATTGAGTACCATTTTCATATTCACAGTTAATGTAACTTGAATAATTAAGGAGATAAGATCCTACACAAAAGTTGGAGTATATCTTCTCATACCTTATATATCATATCTATTCTGTACTTAACCTAACCTACATATGGTGCTATGGGCACTTTAGATAATATACAGTACACTTATTATTACTATAATAACTAAACGCTAAACCACTGTATACTATAATATTTTTATGAATAATTACCACCTGGCACGTCGCTGGGATGAGATGTACTCTCAAGTACAAGAGTAATATAAGTGTGTTTGTGTGCTCGGTATATACCTGAGACGTGTTCAGCAAAACACGACTCGACTTAGAAAGTGACTAGCAAGAAGTCCCTAGATAAGCTAACTTCTGAACCACCTAGGCAATCAAACAGCTTGAAAAAAAAAATGGTGATCCCATTCGCCAAATAGAAGTAAAGTTCGAAGCAGCAGTGAACAGCACAGAGCCAGGCAAGGAATCAAGGATATGAAAATAACCCTAAATAAGGACCTTAGGCGGATCCTATACAAAGGTATAAAACTCCTGAGTTCAGCAATTCCAATTTCCTGACTACGACAGTGTAGATGCCAGAACAAATTTAGGTCAAGAGTTGAACTCAGGGCCAGAGATAGTGTCCCAGGACACACAACCTCTGAAAACGTCAAAATAACACTGTCTAAATTTATTATTTTAATCGTAACTAAACACACACAGCGCTGATCATGCACCGAGTCTAAATAATGCTCTGTGGACAGTGTTGCAGTGTTACGAGAAGTATGTCCCCCGGTTCACCATCGGAAACACACTTCACCAAAAATAGTTTAAATAATACGAACTGAGGAGAATAGTATTCTCAAAGACAGAACAGAAAAAGAGAGAAGTTTCCTCTGCGAGGAACAGCCAGAGAAGCAGGGCCGGCAGATTCAACGTGTTGTGACTCGTACCAGCTTACCCCTGGCACCAGCTGCATAACGAGAGGGTAGGTAGTTTACAGAGTGCCTGGAACTAGTACATGTTAGCCAAATTGTGAGGTTAAGAGGATGGGCCAGAAATTGAAAGGCTAGCACAACTATGACAAAAAAGTGAGCATAAATAAGAGCAGAGGCATGCTCACAGAAACGTAAAATGAATGGGGAAGCAGACGAGACCAAAAAGGGAACTTGCCTTAGTGGCCTGGACGAAGATGCTTTAGGTTGTGCAGAAAAAGATAATTGAGGATCAAGAGCTGTAATTTGGGATTACTCTGCTAATTTAACGTTAATAGACACTTGCATGTTTTTGTAACATATTAGTCATTTCCAACCAAGGTAGTGACCCAAAAAGGAAAACATTTATGCCATCACTCGATTAATTACTATCTTGCCAGAAGCATACAGACAAATAGAATACAGGTGATCCTCCAAACCATAACATTCCCACTTTTCCTACAAAGTGAAGGCCACCTCTTCCTCACCTCCGATTCTTAAGAAACTGGTCTGGCTAACCGGTTTTCCTAAATTGATTGAAAAATATTACCTTGCTCTCACTCGACAACATAACTTGTGATCTCTCACTCCAACCAAACACGCTCCCACATGCCTATCAGGAGGCTCAAGCCCATACTGCTCAAAGCCGCCACCTCATAGCATTTCCAGGAACGAACCTTGCACCTCTCATCCACCCAAAATTCATACAACCCCTCGGTCAACCTATCCTGCTTCTCCCTTTCTAAATGACCCGACCATCTCAATAATCACACCTCCACTCTGAGAATTATACCTTTTATACTCCCTCACTGTCTTCCAATTTCTACGCCTCTTCTCTCGCATAATATTCGCACCCCAACATTAATCTCAAAAATGACATACTGCCTCAAGCTTCCTCGGTGCAGCATTATAGACGCTGCCTCGCACTCGTACACAGTTTTTCAATATTTTACTCTGGTACATTCCTCTTTCAACAAACGACCCAAACGCTCCACCTATCTTATTTATATTAATATATTAGATATTTATATAAATATATGATACAGGCAAACATACTCACACCCAAGTGCTGTCAAGAACAAAATTTAAGTAGCCATGAGACTACTTATAAAACCCGCCCACTACACTTCGATAATTATGTATCATTTAAAGTTCCCATAAAGCTCGCACTTGGCCATTACTCTCAACGAGGTAAATCAGACCATAAGTACTGTTGTCACTTATAATGTACTTAACGCGTGATTGTGTTTAGTGGTTCTAATATGATGTTAGAAGCAGGTTTGCAAGTGATTCTAGGCTGGCATCCTATAATTCGAGGGCAATACTTGGGTACTTGGCAACATTCTCGCTGCAATGCCAACTGCCGCTTCCAGTCCCAGTTTTTGTTGTCCTTCGTGGGATAATTTAATTCATTGTTTTAATGGTATGTGCGTGTACGTGTGTGCGTGTACGTGTGTGTGTATTTACTTACCTATTTGTATTTACCACCTATTTGTGGTTGCAGGGGTCGATTCACAGCTCCTGTACTTGTACATGTGTACGCACGTACGTCTGTAGACGTGTACGTATGGATGTGTATGTATACATATGCACGTTTATGTACGTGTTTCTCTAAACGTACGTGTACTTGCCTATATATGGGTGCAGGGCTGGAGTCGCAGTTCATGGTCCTGCCTGTTATCGCTTTCTCGATTTACTCCTTCCTAGATTTGCGTTCCTTGTACTTTTAAAACTGCCGGAGACTGCATTCACCACTGTATCGTCCAGGTCATTCCTCTTCCAGACTACCTAGATGCTAAAGAAATACTTTCTGACATCCCTGACTCGTCTGTATTTTTAACTTCTGTGCTCTTGTGTACCTGTTTCCCGCCTCTCAAAAAGTCTGTCCCCCCCCCTCTACACAATTCTTCAGAGTATTATTCATGTCTCCCCCGTGGTTCGTCTGTCTTACCGTTATGTTATTTTTTTATTAACCTGTAATTGCCCATTCCCCTTAGCTCTGGAACTTGCTCCTATGCATCATTTATAAAGTGTGGGTTACATGCCGGTGCTGCATAGTCGAAGACATATGCTTAACCTATGTTGTTTATAGGAGTACAGTCCTTACTGCTCCTGCCTGCTCCTCAAGTTTTTCTTCCTCTGAGAAGGTTCTTTGACGCTGGTGAGGGGCTCTTGATGTAGAGAATTGGATCTGTGCTCCAGTTCCCTGAATTAAGCCTAAATACCTTCCACATCCCCCCCGCCCCCCAGGTGCTGTATAATCCTACGGGTTTAGCGCTTCCTCCATTATAATAATCCTCAAGTGTTTGCCCTGTCTCTTGTGAGTGAGTTACAGTATCAAATGTCCTCTTGCAGTCCAAAAATATGTAATCCACCCATCCCTCTCTCGTGTCCCACTCTTATAACTTTGTCATAAAACACCAACAGGTTTGTAAGACAAGATTTACCATCTCTAAATCTATGCTGGTTAATGTTTATCAAACCACGTATCTTAGAGTGCTCTCCTAGTCACCTTCTGGTTATCTTCTGAATTATCTTGCCTGGTTCGCATGTCATTGATGCTAGTCTCTAATTCAATGCTCATTGCCTCTCTCTCTCTTTTCCTAAATATTGTGACCACATTCGCTGTTTTCCAGTTCTTCGGTGACTTTTCCTTATCCACTGACTTGTAGATCTTTGTTTGTCATCCGGACAATTCTGCTCTCTTCAGAGTACCATGTTGACACCTTTTACATCGAAATCAACCTAATATAAATGTAGATATATCACTTAAGTCCAAAACAGGATTAACATTATTCCTTAATAATTGAAAACCAAAGTTCACAGCTTTTTCTAGGTCCTATACTGTACATGTATTAACTCGCGTAAAATGAAATGCCAGCTCCACACCGGACACCATGAAACTGTCAATATTTTCTGTGAACAGTGTTTATTATTATTAATTGTATACTGTACCCACTCGTTGATGAGATAGACTGACGCGCAGAACTTGGTTATATTAAGATGAAGCTGTTTTACCAATCAGTGACTTTTTCACTGCAGAATATATGCCTTGAATGCTGTGAAAGACGAGTTACTTTGTATATCAGCCTTGCAAGGTGCTCACTCAATTAACAATGATTAATCTGAAACACAGTTGGTAGGACTGGACACCTGCATACTAGATCCATAAGAGAGGTGGAGTAATTGGAGAGATCATCACATGAGGGCGGGGCCCCCTACTGGAAGTAGTGGTACTGTACACCATTAATATAATACTTGACTGACAGTCCCACCATGGAATCTCGATATAAAGGATATCTCCTACAACCCTGTTGCTAACTTCTGGCCCAACACCTGGGTATTACCTGCTTCCACTAGTGGGTCCTGCACACCTGTCGTTCAATCACCCCTATACTTGCACCGTGTCTTGTTCTGTTTTACCTTGGCCTATCTTTGTCTTTATTTTGTCCTTTGTCTCGGCCTGTCGTGTCTCGGCCTGTCTTGTCTCGGCCTGTCTTGTCTCGGCCTGTCTTGTCTCGGCCTGTCTTGTCTCGGCCTGTCTTGTCTCGGCCTGTCGTGTCTCGGCCTGTCGTGTCTCGGCCTGTCGTGTCTCGGCCTGTCGTGTCTCGGCCTGTCTTGTCTCGGCCTGTCTTGTCTCGGCCTGTCTTGTCTCGGCCTGTCTTGTCTCGGCCTGTCGTGTCTCGGCCTGTCTTGTCTCGGCCTGTCTTGTCTCGGCCTGTCTTGTCTCGGCCTGTCTTGTCTCGGCCTGTCTTGTCTCGGCCTGTCTTGTCTCGGCCTGTCTTGTCTCGGCCTGTCTTGTCTCGGCCTGTCTTGTCTCGGCCTGTCTTGTCTCGGCCTGTCTTGTCTCGGCCTGTCGTGTCTCGGCCTGTCGTGTCTCGGCCTGTCGTGTCTCGGCCTGTCGTGTCTTGGTTTTTCATGGCATTTATGAGCGGCTTCAGACTTAATAAGTTTGCGTATTTTAAAATATTGGTCTATTTACTCTCTTTCAGAGGTTAATTTTATTTAGGCTTTACTATTTTTCATTTAAGAAAGTTTGATATTAGTTTCTATATGATGACTTGTGAGAGCCTCTTCTGATTCCCTTCAGATCAACACTAAATTATAACTTCATTATCAACTTAGGCCGCATTCTACGCTATTCCAAGGGACTGGAGTTATGAAATACGGGGTTACCTTTCTCGGATCTCACAACCACCGAAATATTAGTGCATCTTTATATGTATCATTCTGATTATATACTCAACTATATAAGAACATAAGAACATAAGAATGGAGGAACACTGCAGAAGGCCTACTGGCCCATACAAGGCAGGTCCTTATCAAAACCACCACTACCTAAGAATTTATTCCCGTACTCACGACACAAATCAAACCCAGCCCCTCCCACTCATATATTTGTCCAATCTCTTTTTAAAGCCACCCAAGGTCCTAGCCTCTATCACCCTACTCGGAAGATTGTTCCACGCATCTACAACTCTGTTCGAAAACCAGTACTTGCCTATGTCCTTTCTAAATCTAAATTTATCCAATTTAAATCCGTTATTTCTCGTTCTTACTTGGTTCGATATCCTCAGTATTTTATTAATATCTCCTTTGTTTATGCCCATCATCCACTTGTACACCTCGATATCTCCCCTCATTATACGTCTCTCCAGAGAGTGGAGATTCAACGCTCTAAGTCTATCTTCATACGGGAGATTTCTTATACTGTAAATCATTTTAGTCATTCTTCTTTGTATGTTCTCCAATGAATCTATATCCATCCTGTAGTAAGGAGACCAAAACTGAGCTGCATAATCCAAATGAGGTCTCACTAGTGATGTATAGAGCTGTAAAATAACTTTGTGGTTGCTGGGGTCGAGTTACAACTCCTGGTAGTCTCTTAGCTAGTCACTACTAGGTAATACTCTGCCCGCTCCTAGAGCCTTACCATATCTCTTCTTAAAGCTATGTATGGATCCTCTACTACTTCACTATCCAGATTGTTCCACTTCCTGACAGCTCTAAGGCTCAAGAAATACTTCCTCACATCCCTATGAGTCGCCAGAGTTTCTGCTTGTAGAAATTAACGTCGGGCGCATTTGTTCTTTATCAAACTAACTAATCGGCTTCCCCTATGACCAATTACTTGTGTGCTGAAATGCTGCACTTAGCCCAGCCCAACTTTTGTTGGGACTTTTTACATTTAATGTATAATGTTTAGTAAAGGTGAAGTAGTTTATACATGATGCTTAGGCTGTTTTTTATCTGATTTTTATCGTGACGTTATCCTCATTACTGAAGGCTTCTCACTCAGGCTGACAGTTCCAAAACTATGTAACCCATCCTGAGTGATAGAATATGAGAGGGAAACATAGCTAGCTCTTGTTCCAGCTATGCAACATTCATGCAAAATAAGGTAGCAGACGTTGCTCATTAATCAAGTTTTGCGTAACAGAAAAAAAATTGTTCTGCCTCTTGACGTCGTGTCGTCGTGTCAAGCGCCGAATGTTCACTTGACTCGTAGAATACAGTAGCCTACAAGTTGCTGAACAACTTACCCAGATATGGCTGAGATGACACATCAATTGGATTTAAACTACAGAGATAATTACTACAATTACATTTGTATAATGTTGCAGGGATAAATTAATTCAACTCTGAGTGGTGTCTACGACTAAGATACCAGACATTATTATTGTTCTGCCTGTCGTTGGTGGCGCCTTGTGCGAGTCCAAAATACAACATGTTCCCTAAAGTCTGATTTATTTGGAGTATAATTGCACATTATTAAAGGTTTTGCGAATACGCTCTTGCGGCCGGGCTCAGCATTAATATAGTAGCTCGACTGGTAGCGCACTCAGCTCTCACATTGGGGTCCGTGGTTCGATTCCCGGTACGGATGGAAACATTGGGCGTGTTTCCTTAAGACACCTGCTGTCCCTGTTTACCTAGTAATAAGTAGGTACCTGGGTGTTAGTCGACTGGTGTGGGTCGCATCCTGAGGACAAAACCTAATATGCTGGAAATGTTCTGCATAACCAGGGGCTTTCTATATAGTATGTTATTGATGTCAGCTAAGAGTAAGTTGTATCATGTACTTGTAGAAATAAGTATTATTATTATTAACATTCAGCCCAAAACCAATGGACAAACCCATTGATGGCGTTAGGCTTCCATTGTTAACTCAAAAACTCTCTCCTATTCTGGAGAAACTTATGAATAATATAATGGTTTGTCTGGAAGTTAGGTAACTTGAAGCAGCGTGTTTGTGTGTGTTTTTGTGTATGTGAGTGTAAACAATGTGAAGAGAAGTGGGAATCTGGAATATTATCATTGGGGCTTCATTCCTAAGTTTCAGTTGTAAGTATTTTTTTTAATGGAGATGAACGAGTGTTGTCTAATTTCACGTCAGTGCTAAAATTCATTTCAAGTCACAAACTAATTAGCAGAAAAAACAGATGCCAAGTCAAGTGTTTTAGCGGTGATACGTAAAGACTGAACGAGTTATAACGGGTCATCACATTAAGTGATATGCATCACAGCACAGTTTTAACAAGCAAACAAACAAAAAAAACCTTTGATACTCATACATATACATACTGTTAAAAAAAAACTGTGTACTACGCTATTTTCTGCCAACTAATTTTCACGAAACTCTGTAGTTGACCTAAATATTCCCAACACTTTTTTGTAAGCGAACAAATTAAAAAAAAAAATCACCAAAGTCATGTTTCTCGTTATTTTGCTGCATTCCAATTTTACTGGCGTTATATTTCCGAGTTTTTAAATAAAATTTTAAGGGTATATTATCTTTCACTTTCTGTAATTATTTAACTTCGTTTACAGCGTCGAGCTGAGGCTTGTGTTTTTTCTCTTAGTTCGGATATACCTGTTCCTCAACCCTTGTATGGAATCATTCTCAGCTTCGTAGCTCACAACATTTCATCACATTTCAAGCACAAGTGCTTCCTAATGCTTTTGTGGCTCATCTGGGTGATGAGCATGTAGCTGCGTCCTCTTATTCTGGTGCCTAACGTGAGAAACAAATATTAATGCATCCCCGAAGGGAAAGCTTTAAGTGGTTGTCTGATTCTTTCCCCCACCCCCCACTTTTTTTTTCTTCCTCCATATTTTCGTTTTTATTTCGCCCTTGACACAAAAAGGTCCCATATAATTGGCTTCAAAATTTCGATGCTCGTGTACGGTAACTAGGCCAAGATTTTATGAACAACTGTTTTGTGAAAGTCTTAAGTTTTAGGACCCAATCCCAAAATTTTGAAATGGAAGTTGGTAGAACCCAGTCTTGAACTAGGTTTTAGTGAATTGACTTTAGAAAGCCTCGTGAGATCAGATTCATGTTAACGGAATCAGCAGGTTCCAATTGTTGCCACTTTTACTCTCGAAATAGATTGGTATTTCATGTTATTGCATTTTCATGCCTTGATGCTGGTGAGTGGATCTTGATCAGAGGAACTGGAATTTTTTTCCCCTTCCTTGGAGCGAATCCAAATGCCTGCTATTCCACAGACACTGATCCGTATTGGTTTAGCGCTTCCCCTCAGATAAAAAAAATTTCAATTGTTGATTCATCTAATGAAATGGATGAAGTGTTTGTTGGGTCTATGCTGCGTAGGTGCAAATTTTGTTGGATTCTGTGCAATTGCTGTTGAATTCCTCTTCTGGTCGGCTTAAACTTAGTTTACGTAAGTTTTAATATGCTAATTTTATTTATAGAACTGTTTGCGGTTAAATAACCAGAGAATGTCTCTGCTGCTCAGAAGTTTGTCTGGATATTCGGTTATCATAGGTTAAGTCTGCATAATGGTCTTTTATGTGCACACATAAGTGTGGCATCGAGATACTGTGTGAATGTGTGCCCAAAGAAGGAATAAAACTTAATTACTAACATGCGTGTTGAAGCCTTAAACGCTAGTCGGTCTCTTACTTAGAGATTGATTCTGGCCTGTACAGGTCCCACTGTGTCTCTTCATCGTGAAGGAAACTGGGAAAATTAAAATACTGATTCTCAGGAATAATTTCCGAGTGTCTCGTCTGATTGGCTTTACCCTTCAACGCTAATAACTTAGTGATGCAAATTCTTACCAGCTTGAAATTCAATGTGTTGGGTGAATTTTAGGATATCTGTCTTTCTCTGAGATAAGAGAATGCCTTTTCAGCTTGGCTTCAAAGCTGGTGTTTCTTAGCGGAAGCTTTGAATTAATTTTTAGTTACGAAAATCCTAATTTGCCTTTTTTTTCAAGAAATTTGAATGTTAGTATTTATGTGATAACTTGTGAATATCTGTTCTGATTTGCTTCAAATCTTCAACGTTAGTGTTTAACTGCATTAGAAACTGCTGCCGCAGTTAGCACTATTCCTTTCGCGTGCATTGATGTACAGAGGCTGGGATTATTCATTACGGGGATACCTTTCACGGATACTGCAGCGGTGGAAATACATAGTTACATGATTTATCTTGTCGTTCTTTCTCCTTGTCCTTCCTTCATTTTCTATTTTTGTTCTTTGCTTTTATTTCCATGTGTTAGAGTTCCTTGTGTTTTTCCCCCTCTTATCTTTCTTTGTTCCTAGTATTTTCTTGTCGTTTCTTTGTCTTGTCGTTTCTTTGCATTGTCTTATTTCTTTGTATTGTCTTGTCGTTTCTTTGCATTGTCTTATTTCTTTGTATTGTCTTGTCGTTTCTTTGCATTGTCTTATTTCTTTGTATTGTCTTGGCGTTCCTTTTATTGTCTTGTCGTTCCTTATGTTGTTTTGTCGTCCCTTGTCTTGTACTGTCCCCCCAAATAAGCACCGCCACACAGACAAGATCTTACTCATAAATATTAACCTCATTCTTCGCCTCTCTCTCTCTCTCTCTCTCTCTCTCTCTCTCTCTCTCTCTCTCTCTCTCTCTCTCTCTCTCTCTCCTCTTCACCCATCCATCACATCCTCCTCCTCTCCCACCTCATCACCACCAATTCAACACCCTCACCATGTTACGTACATCGGCAGCACGGTGTAGTGTGCCACACTGATGTACGTAATTTTTAACCTTCTTATTAAGCGCTGAATTGGCGCTAGACATTGTTAATACTGTAATTACCTTACGGGTGCATTTGTATAGTCTATAGACTGTTTTTTAATGAGTCTGAGTTCAATTATGCTTTATGATGCTAAGTGTTTAGTATAGAAATAACCAGTAAAGAAGAGCGGTATGTAATTGTCTAACTCCGAGTATTTATCACCACTGTTCCTAGTGACCTACGTTCGTTCGTTGGTGAGTGGCGAGAAGCAAGTCAGATGGCCATTTACACTTAAGAGGATTAGCCTCTGACCTCATACACTAACGCCGACCAACTCGCACACCTGTTCTGCCCCACTTCATTTGCAGGTGATGTGTTAGCTCCTACTGACACCTCGGCCTTGGAGAAGATGTGCTCTACGACCTCTAGTCTTTGATATACTGGCCCGTTTTTACAAGCTAGTTCTGAGAGAAAGCACGCGTTATTCTGATATACCTGTTACTTTACATGCTGGTTCCTGAGCAGGAGCCACTAGGTACAAGCTAGTACCCGAGCAGGAAGTTCCTGAGCACTTCCTGACATACTGGCCTCCGGTACCTTCTCCACACCCTGTTCCTCTTCATTCACATTTGACTCCTCGGTCTGTTACACCTGTTCTGTCTTTGTTGTTCTTTAACTGTGTGAACTTTAGCCAGGGACAGTGACCTATAGAGAAGCTTGTTGGAGATGACACTGGCTTTGCTCTTCCTCTCCTTTATCTCACCAGTCTAGTGAGACTCAACTTCTTTTACTTAGGTCTAGGAGAATGGACTAAATTGAATTTTATATTGTACATACATA
This sequence comes from Cherax destructor, assembly GCA_009830355.1. NCBI lineage: Eukaryota > Metazoa > Arthropoda > Malacostraca > Decapoda > Parastacidae > Cherax > Cherax destructor. Next base: position 12,393 of record WNWK01025219.1, read on the forward strand.
TCAATAGAGGGTTCGTGATGCCGGTGAGGGGCTTTAGACCCAAGGAATTGCATCTGTTCTCCCCTTGAACTGAACTTAAATGCCTTCCAGGCACTCTATAACCCCTGTGGGGTCTAGCGCTCCCCAATGATTGTAATAATGTATTAGTAATAATGGTAAATTACCCAGAATATATTATGCAAAAGGACACGTGTGCATCTAATGTGATTTTATTGTGGCAACGTTTCGCTCTCCAGGAGCTGCGTTAAGCTGTTACAAACATTGCAAGGACACAGAGGACGTATATATAGCTATCACGTGAAGTGAAAGATAGGTGGTGGTAGTAGTAGTAGTAATAGTTACAGTAGTAATAGTTACAGTAGTAGTAGTAGTAAGAGTGGAGGTAACTCTAGGTTATGTGATGACAGGATTTATTGTTTTGAGTAGAATTCTGGCTAATATCTCAGAAATGACGAAGCTGCCTTTATTTTGTTTAATGGTGTCTTATATGGCGATTAAAGATGACTCAAAGCATTTACGTCTTCGAAAGTTTGCTGCTTTAATCACTAGGCTGCGTCTCTGAATCTCGTAAAATGGTTGGAGGAGTTTCTGCGCGCATGCGTTGTTCAAGTTGTCATCTCTGCGTGCATTGATATGTTCCTTGAGACGTGTTTTAAGGGTACATGCTGTTTCACCGACGTATACCTTGTCACAGCCTCCGCAAGGGATTGTGTAAACACCGGCATTGAATAATTCAAAGTTCTTCACTTTAGTTCGGGTCAAATCTTTGAGGAATTGTTCAGGTTGCGATTGAGAAACTAGTGTTGGCTTGTGCAAGTACTGTGGAGACATTCAAGGCAATTTAGCTGTTGGGAAGGATTATGACTTTGTTTAAAGAGGTGTTAGTGCGTGGTGAATTGATTTGGAGGGCTCTTTTTTTTAAAGTTCTTGATGAAAAAGGAAGGAAATTGTAGCTCAGTGCAACTTTGGTGACTGTATTCACACTTCTAGTTAAGAAAATCTGGGCTGCATGTGTGCAGCTTTGAGACTCCTCCAAGCATCTTATGAGATTCAGTGACGGCCACCTAGTGATCAAAGAAGCAAACTTCCGTAGACGTAAATGCCTTGAGTCATCTTTAATCGCCATTTCAGACACAAATAAACAAAATAAAGGCAGCTTCGTCATTCCGAAGGTATTAGCCAGAATTCTACTCAAAACAATAAACTCTACCATCACATAGCAACCTTGAGTTACCTCCACTCTTACTACTAATACTATAACTAAAACTACTAATACTACTGCTACTACTACTATTACCACTACTACTACTACCTATCTTCCACCTCACGTGGCTCATATATATATATATATATATATATATATATATATATATATATATATATATGCACATATATGCAAAAAGATCACAGTAATCAGGTGATATCAAAATATGCAAGACAACCACTATGAAAAAATAGAGGAATTCCAAGCGCTTTCGTGACTACTCACATTATCAAGGAACTATCATAGTTCCTTGATAATGTGAGTAGTCGCACTAATTCCTCTATTTTTCATAGTGGTGTCTTGCATTTGATATCACCTGATTACTGTAAACTCGGCTTGGCCAGGACTCGATCCTGCATTCCCATGCCCAGCCGTGTGTGAATTAAACAAAGTACACATCACTCTCTTCCTTGAACCACCATCCTTAAACACCAGGCGCCCAGCAGTACTGAGCGTGTTATCCTGATGCAAGGACATTCGTGGTCGTGGAGCCGCAGAAACTAATTTCAACTTCATCCTGTCTGGTGTACCAGCCTTTACCAGCAGTCTATATATCAACGACCACGAATGTCCTTGCATCAGGATAACTCGCCCAGTACTGCTGGGCGCCTGGTGTTTAAGGATGGTAGTCCAATGGAGAGAGTGATGTGTACTTTTAGTTATCACAGGGCTGGGCATGGGAACGCAGAATCGCGTCCTGGCCAAGCCGCAGTTCTGTTAATGATTTTATATGTATAATGTCGTGCCGAATAGGTAAAATTGGTCAATTAGCAAAAACTCATTTAAAATTAAGTCCTTTCTAAGATTTTCTCTTATACCTTTAAAGATATATTTTTTCATTTGTTACTGTAAAAAATGATAATTTTGTACCAAAAGAGCCTTAGAAAACTTACCTAAACTTATTATAACAAGTGCAATTTAATTTAGCCTAATCCAACTCAATATATATTAGATAAGTTTACACCAATTTAATAATAAACAAACACAATGATATACTATTTTTTTTTCGTTAGATTCAGAATGATTTTTGCGAAATTATTGCATACAAAAATTTTCACTTGCGTTGCTATTTAAAGTAAAATCGGAAGTTTTACCTATTCCGCACGACATATATATGTCGTGCCGAATAGGTAAAACTTGCGATTTTGTAACGGCTTGACAAAGCTCCTGGAGAGCGAAGCGTTGCCATAATAAAATGTCACATTAGTTGCATGTGTGTGTATTTGCCTAATAATATAGTGTTCATAATTTCCCTACGTGTTTTATTAAAAAAAAAAAAAAAATTTAATTCTCCCTTATTAATGACTTTTGAAAACTATGACTTTTTCCACCTTAATTTTGGTCTTTAGAGAAGTATAAAAAGCCACAGTATCGTGACTGGAACAATACACGAATAACTCGCACGCAGACTAAAACTTAAGACGTTTCACTTGACTTGGAACATTAATTAGTCACAGAAACTCGAAGGGTTGATAATATTCTCTCCTGGAACGACGTCCTGACACGGGGCTTTTCCAGATGGTGACCCATCACTAAATCCTGAAGAAAGTGTCGGAGTTAGTACAAGTGATGGACTGTTTACAGCCCTATAGCAGAGGCAGCCCTGTGACAAGGGCACGGTGAATCTTCAGGTCAAGTGGAGTACCGCATACAGCCCTATGACAAGGGCACGGTGAATCTTCAGCACAAGTGGTGTACTAGTTGGTTATAATCATCGCAGACGTCCTGTAGGTGATTCAAAGCACGTCTCGTTTCAAGTGGTGTCACCGGTGTGTACGATGGTGCGAGGCATCTCCAACTCAACAGAGTCGTCTGCTACCTTCCCCACTAGCGGAGGTGCTGGTGCAAGACTCAGGGCCAAGTCTCTAGTATCCAAGGGCCAGTGTTATCGCTGGTATGACGCTCCCAACTCTCAAAACTTGGCCCCTTTGAGTTATTCCCGGCTCTTGGGCCGCACCCTGAACGCCTGAGTGACTCAGGAGGTTCTCTGAGAAAGAGTGCGAAGGGAAGGGAGTTAGAATATATACAAGAGGGGGGCTGGGAAGGGGGAGTAGTAAAACGGGAGGATAGTGATAGTAGTAGTAGCAGTGATGTGTTACCTCATAAATGGTAGTATTAATAATGGAGGTTGTCTATAAAAACAAGAAAACAGGAATTCTGTAGGACAGCTAATAGCCCTGCGGGGTAGAACCAAATCCCAGTAGGAACGGAACCCATCTAGACCGAAGACAGGAAATGCAAAATATTGGAAATGTGAAGAGGTACGGAGAGGAGAAGATAAAGATTAGGTAAAGGTACGAGTGTTCTGAAGTTGGAAACATATGGTAATGAGAAAGGAAGATTCAAAGCCAAGACAAAGATTCATATTAGGAATGTTGTGTATAAGGAATGATTCTGTGAAGGCTTCAAGAAAGGTAGTTTTGGCAGAGGACCAGTTAATGGGATGACTGTGTTGTGTGTTTAGGTCTTTAGACAAAGTACCTTTTATTAAAGAGCTATTAACAAGCTCCATGTCAGGCTAGGAGATGGGCTCCTACCCTGGCTGGATGCAGGTTTGTATGTAACACACCAGTCCCCTTTATTGTCTCCTGTCCTTTTCCCAACATCCTCTTTTCCATCATCTACTACTCGGTGCTCTCTCATTCCTCCAACCGCAATCACTTCACTCTCAGGTTTCCTCAGTGCGCCACTCCTATCATCGTTAATAAAACCCATCCTGATGGAATATGACACGGGAACATAGCCTTTATTCTTACTATGTAAATATTATGTACAATAGAGTACAGCACAGTGCTGATGTATCTAATTCTGCTAAAAAAAAAGGTCCTTACTCCACTTCCCTCCTCCTTAACCCCGCGATGTCCCGCTCCTCCTTACCCTCGTCACATATTTCTTTCCTCAGCATTATCTACCATCCCTATCACTCATCCCAACTACTTCTTCCCTCTATTTCTTCCCCCTCCCCTCCCTCCCCTCTTGCAGAGGCGGCGGCAAGCAGCTGCGGCTGTCTAGCGAACAAAGGTAACTAATGAAGGCGGAAGATGTCATATAGCAGTGAAACAGCTGATCCAACAGCTGATTGACGTAAACAACTCACCCGCCGCCGCTCACACAATGCCGTCTGACCCGAGCTTCTCCTCAAAAAAACGAGGAATCATTGATTCAGAACTCGTGGAGGGTGTAAACATGGCCTCTTGCTGATGTTTGGGCTGATATTGAAGGTAGGGAGTGGTAGTGGGTGTGGGGAAAGGTTGAGAAGTTGGGGAGGAGTGGAGGTGGGTAGAAATGGTGAAGGTGGGAAGGAATTCAAGAAGCGGGAAAGGGTAAGGGGTGTGAAAGCTAGTAAGAGATGGAGGTGGAGGTGGGCTCTCCTTATGGAGGATGGGATGGAGGATTTTCTTAGAGTGTATGAAGTGTGAACGGTGGCGGATGCAGGAGGTGGGAAAATGAGATGAGGATGAGATGGCGCAGGTTGGAAGGGGTAGCAAGAATAAGGAGCGACGGATGCGAAGAGGAATGGTGAAGGTGTGATTAAGGAATAATGTAGGTGTAAGTGGTGGTAAAGACGTAGTGTCGTGAAGGAAGAAAGATGTAGTGCAGCAGACTAATAAAAATTACCTAAAAATATTAAACTGATCAAAATAAGAACTTTAACAGATCTTCACAAAATATTGTAGATTTATATAAATAATAATTTCAATTGGATAATTTCAAAACTGTTTTTTAAATGCAAGACTTTTTTTACGGTAAAAAATTAGATAAAAATTACCACAGCTTTAAATGATAGTGCTTAAAATATATATTATTTTGAGGTAAAAGAATAAATAGACTCGTTATCCACTTGTGCATGTCTTGGCATATCTATTTCTTAAGTTCGTCTGTACTTGATTAATTTCTGCTTGATAATACTGTCTCATTAGTTGTCACCAGAGCATGAAGGTGTGAGCATGGCTAGTTAAATAACGTGTTGGAGGTAGTAGTTACCACATTAACTGAAGGGTCTCAGAAACTCAGTGACGAATCCCTCTTTGAAGAATTATATGTAACTGGTGATAATTTTCTACCCGGTAAATGTTACAAAAGTCATACTGCTACCAAGAATATCTCCAAAATAAAATTTCTGAAGGATGCTGGGAAGCAGAGATTCACCCGTACCCTCACCGAGATCGGGAAAAACGAATTTTGAATACCAAACCCATTGAATAAATAATATATACCGAAAAGTTGGATTTTGAATGTGCACTCCTTCATCCCAAACGCAGTTCTAACATTAGTGTGGGAATATGGAAACCCGCGAACAAGAAACGATAGCCTTGTTATTTACATAAAGACAAGAGTACTTTATGCTGACGACATCAGAGCTGTAGAAGCCAAGTATCACTAGAAATGCCCGAGGATTTTTTTTAGTAGAAAAGAACCTAAAGGAGTCCGGGAAGAATTTGTTATATGGATATACTGAACACAACTCATTTATTCAGTTGTATAAATGGCTGTCAATTGCGGAACAGACACATTTGATCCGTGAGTGATCTGATAACAGCTTTCCACATACTTTCCCGATGATCTTATTCCCTACAGTACTACTTTCCCAGGATGAATCTTCGGCAAACTAGGTTTCCGTGTGCATTATTTCAATCTTATCCATTTTTGTGCAAAAGACGTACCATGTAGTAAAAATCTGAATCTGAACTTGAAAAGGTCACAACAACAGGTCGAAGGCAGAGCAAGTGAATGAGAGTTGCTTCCGTCCTTAGTCGTTCTTTGATTCGGCAATGAATACTAATGAAGGCAAAGAAAATATCAGCAATCAAGGTTAGTGGGAACGACCATAAGAAAATATCTGCAATCCACGGATAACCCAACAGATGTCTACCCTACGCCTTCAGATGTTGAACTGGAAAATTTAGAAGATAGCCAGGCAAATTACATAAGAACATAAGAAAGAAGAAACACTGCAGCAGGCCTAGTGGCCCATGCGAGGCAGGTCCAATTCTCCCACCGGCTTAAGCCAATGCCTTATCCTAGTCAGGTCAGTAACATTCACTTAAGGGAGGAGCACGGCACAAGCTAGTCAGGTCCAACTCACACCCACCCACACCCACTCATGTATTTATCCAACCTATTTTTTAAAACTACACAACGTCTTAGCTTCTATGACGGTACTCGGGAGTTTATTCCAATCATCACAACTCTATTACCAAACCAATGCTTTCCTATATCCTTCCTGAATCTGAATTTTTCCAACTTAAAACCATAGCTGCGAGTCCTGTCAATGCTAGATATTTTTAGCACGCTGTTTACATCCCCTTTATTTATTCCTGTTTTCCATTTATACACCTCAATCATATCCCCCCTAATTCTACGCCTTTCTAGAGAGTGCCGATTCAGGACCCTCAGTCTATCATCATAGGGAAGATTTCTGATACATGGGATCAACTTTGTCATCCTCTTTCGTACGTTTTCCAGTGCATTTATATCCATTCTGTAATACGGTGACCAGAACTGTGCAGCATAATCTAAATGAGGCCTAACCAAAGATATATAGAGTTGAAGAACAACCTGAGGACTTCTATTATTTATACTTCTCGATATGAAGCCAAGGATTCTGTTAGCTTTATTGCGAACACTTATGCACTGTTGTCTTGGTTTCAGATTACTGCTAACCATAACCCCTAAATCCTTTTCGCAATCCGTAATATTAAGATCTACATTTAGTTTATATGTGACATGGTTATTTTCCTGTCCAACATTTAGAACTTTGCATTTGTCTACATTAAACTGCATCTGCCACTTCTCCGACCACTGCATCAGTCTATTCAAATCATCCTGGAGTGCTCTAATGTCCTCATTAGAATGAATTGGACGGCCTATTTTGGTGTCATCAGCAAATTTGCTTATGTCGCTATTTATTCCCTCATCTATGTCGTTTATGTAAATTGTGAACAGCAAGGGGCCCAACACTGACCCCTGTGGAACACCGCTGTTGCTAGTCGATCTATCTACGACCTTCCTCGTGGTGTGGCTGAGCAAACCAAAGGTGAATGATTTTTATCAGTGGGTGGCAGATAATTTTGACTACAATGAGGAGAAACTAAACTGCCATGATACTACAGATGTCATAGGTATCATTACATATAGGATATCTCGTAGAAGTGATCACATGGAAATCGAAGATCAACCCAAAAGGTTTCTTGCAGGTATACAGGTATATAGGAGCAAGATTAGGGACAAGAAAGACCCACTTAAGTTGCTCAGATCAGCTTACCGTCTGTGATAAGGAAATATGTACAAGCTTCAACACTTATTTCCTCTATTTTTACAAAGGAAGATAGAGAAATTCCCGAAATAAAAAAAAAACTTATATAGGTCAGGACGAAAGTAAGTTATGAACCAGAAAAGTCGCTAGTGTCAGGGTTCTCAGATTAAAACCAAACAAATCTCCGGACCCTGATGAACTGTTCTCAAATGTTATAAAGAAATGTAACATAAGAACATAAGAACATAAGAAAGGAGGAGCACTGCAGCAGGCCTGTTGGCCCATACTAGGCAGGTCCTTCACAATCCGTCCCACTAACAGAATATTTGCTCAACCAAATTTTCAATGCTACCCAAGAAATAAGCTTTGACAATTCTACCCACTCATGCGCGAGTCCCACTCAAATCCAACCCCTCTCACTCATGAATTTATCCAACCTAAATTTGAAACTACCCAAGGTCCTAGCTTCAATAACCCTACTAGGCAGACTGTTCCACTCATCAACTACCCTATTTCCAAACCAATACTTTCCTATATCCTTTCTAAATCTAAACTTATCTAACTTGAATCCATTATTGCGGGTTCTCTCTTGGAGAGATATCCTCAAGACCTTATTTATATCCCCTTTGTTAATACCCATTTTCCACTTGTATACCTCGATCATGTCTCCCCTCATTCTACGTCTTACAAGTGAATGTAATTTTAGGGTCTTCAATCTTTCTTCGTAAGGAAGATTTCTAATGCTATGTATTAATTTAGTCATTCTACGCTGAATGTTTTCTAACGAATTTATGTCCATTCTGTAATATGGAGACCAAAACTGAGCTGCGTAATCTAGGTGAGGCCTTACTAATGATGTATAAAGCTGTAATATAACCTCTGGACTTCTGTTGCTAACACTTCTTGATATAAATCCCAGTAATCTATTTGCCTTATTACGTACGCTTAGGCATTGCTGTCTTGGTTTAAGGTTGCTGCTTACCATCACCCCCAAGTCCTTCTCGCAATCTGTATGGCTAAGTTCTACGTTATTTAACTTATAAGTGCTTGGGTTATGGACACTCCCGAGCTTCAGAACCTTGCATTTATCTACATTGAACTGCATCTGCCACTTATCTGACCAGGAATTGAGTTTGTCTAAATCCTCCTGAAGTTCCGTGACATCTACGTCTGAATCGATTATCCTACCTATCTTCGTGTCATCAGCGAATTTGCTCATATCACTAGTAATTCCTCGTCAAGGTCATTTATATATATTATAAACAACAACGGGCCTAAAACCGATCCCTGTGGAACGCCACTTGTTACAGATCCCCACTCAGATTTAACCCCATTAATGCACACCCTCTGCTTCCTATTGGTGAGCCATGACTCGATCCATGAAAACACTTTTCCTCCAATGCCGTGAGCAGCCACTTTCTTTAACAGTCTCTGATGTGGTACTCTATCAAAAGCCTTACTAAAATCCAAATAAACAATATCGAATTCTTTATCATGATCAACTGCCTCAAAAGCCTTACTGAAAAAGTTAATAAATTAGTTAGGCAGGAACGGCCCCTGGTGAATCCATGTTGAGTATCATTAATCAAATTATGCCTATCGAGATGGCTTCTTATGTTATCAGCTATAATCGACTCTAATAATTTGCCTACAATTGAAGTTAGACTTATTGGGCGGTAATTTGATGGTAACGACTTGTCCCCTGCTTTAAAAATAGGAATTACATTAGCCATCTTCCACGTATCAGACACTACACCTGTTTGAAGAGATAGGTTAAAAATGTTAGTTAAGGGTTCACAGAGTTCAATATTGCATTCCTTAAGAACCCTTGAAAAAGCTCATCAGGGCCTGGCGATTTATTTTGCTTCAAACGGTCTATCTGTTTGATAACCATTTCGCTAGTGACTGTGATACTACATAATTTATCTTCTTCAGGCCCACTAAAATACCTAATTCTTGGGATATTATTAGTGTCTTCCTGAGTGAAAACCGAGAGAAAATAATTATTAAAAATAGAGCACATTTCATTCACTTTGTCAGTAAGATACCCATAATTATTTTTAAGGGACCTATCTTATCTCTAACTTTTGTTCTATACACCTGGAAAAAACTTTTGGGTTAGTTTTCGAATCCCTAGCAACTTTAATTTCGTAGTCCGCTTAGCTTTTCTTATCCCCTTTTAACGTCCCTCTTAATGTCAATATACTGATTCGTAAGATGACCCTCACCTCTTTTGATACGCCTATAAATTCCTTTCTTCTGCCCTAAAAGATATTTGAGCCTATTATTCATCCATTTTGGGTCATTTCTATTCGATCTAATTTCTTTATATGGGATAAATGTTCTTTGGGCAGCATGTATAGTGTTCAGAAAACTGTCATATTGATAGCTCTCTTCATTACCCCAGTCCACAGATGATAAGTGTTCTCTAAGTCCATTGTAATCTGCTAAGCGAAAATCTGGGACCGTTACTGAGTTATTCCTACTATGAAACTTCCATTCAATGCCAAAGGTAATTGATTTGTGGTCGCTTGCGCCGAGTTCCTCTGTAATTTCTAAATTATTAACAAGGGTTTCCTTGTTTGCCAGAACTAAGTCAAGCAGATTATTTCCCCTTGTAGGTTCTGTCACAAACTGCTTCAAAAAACAATCTTGAACTACTTCTAAGAAATCGTTAGATTCAAAATTCCCAGTCAAAAAATTCCAATCAATTTGACTAAAGTTGAAGTCACCCAGAATAACTACGTTATCGTGCATTGTGGCCTTAACAATTTCCTCCCATAGTAGTCTCCCTTGGTCCCTATCTAAGTTTGGGGGACGGTATATCACACCTAAAATCAATTTTTCATGCCCCTCTGAAAATTCTATCCAGACAGACTCTGTAAGGAGTAATTTAGAACCATTAGCCAGTCTTTTTCAATATATTACTACAAATTGGCACAGTGCCGGATAAGTGGAAAATGACAAATGTGATACCTATTTACAAGGCCGGAGATAGGCGTTACCTTCAAATTATAGACCAAATAGCCTAACCTCCATTGAGGGACTAGTTGATGGAATCAATTATTGTCGAGGCTATTCGAAGCCACTTTGAAAGACATAAATTGATCAATGAATCTCAACACGGGTTTACAAAGGCCGTTCCTGCCATAGAAATTTAATAACTTTTTTCACTAAGGTAATGAGATATTGTTGAGAAAAATAGAGGCACGGGACAAGGGAATTTTTTTTCCCTGTATTGAGGCGTGGTTGGAAGATAGGTAACAGTGTTCGAATAAATGGGGAGAAATAAGAGTGAGTAAACTGAATTATGTAGATCTCAATCACTCTGAAATGCGAAAAAAAAAATAAAGAGATCTGTTTAGCAGTAATCTAAAGCCAATACAACAGTGCATAAGAGTTCGGCAATAAAGCTAATGGAATTTTTGGCTTCATATTAAGTAGCATAAATAGCAGGCGTGTACAGGTTATATTTCAACTTTATATATCCTTGGTAAGGCCTTAGATTATGCTGAGCAGTTCTGGTTTCTGTGTTACAGAATAGACGTTAATGCGCTGAGAAACAGTGAAGGATGACAAAGTTGATAAGAACATAAGAATGGAGGAACACTGCAGAAGGCCTACTGGCCCATACAAGGCAGGTCCTTATCAAAACCACCACTACCTAAAAATTTATTCCCGTACTCACGACACAAATCAAACCCAGCCCCTCCCACTCATATATTTGTCCAATCTCTTTTTAAAGCCACCCAAGGTCCTAGCCTCTATCACAGTACTCGGAAGATTGTTCCACGCATCTACAACTCTGTTCGAAAACCAGTATTTGCCTATGTCCTTTCTAAATCTAAATTTATCCAATTTAAATCCGTTATTTCTCGTTCTTACTTGGTTCGATATCCTCAGTATTTTATTAATATCTCCTTTGTTTATGCCCATCATCCACTTGTACACCTCGATGATATCTCCCTCATTCTACGTCTCTCAGAGAGTGGAGATTCAACGCTCTAAGTCTATCTTCATACGGGAGATTTCTTATACTGTAAATCATTTTAGTCATTCTTCTTTGTATGTTCTCCAATGAATCTATATCCATCCTGTAGTAAGGAGACCAAAACTGAGCTGCATAATCCAAATGAGGTCTCACTAGTGATGTATAGAGCTGTAAAATAACTTTTGGACTTCTGTTGCTTATACTTCTTGAAATAAATCCTAGTAATCTGTTAGCCTTATTGCGCACACTTAGGCACTGTTGTCTTGGCTTTAGATTTCTGCTTACCATGACTCCCAAGTCTTTTTCACATTCTGTATGATCAAGCTCAACTTCACCTAGTTTATAAATTCGAGGGATATTTTCATTACCAACGACAAGCACCTTACACTTGTCCACATTGAACTTCATCTGCCACTTTTCAGACCAAGACATTAATTTATCCAAATCCTCCTGGAGTTCACTGTTATCCTCCTCAGAATGAATTATACGGCCTATTTTTGTATCATCAGCAAATTTACTCATGTCACTTGCAATTCCTTCATCAAGGTCATTAATGTAAATTATGAACAACAATGGGCCCAAAACTGATCCTTGTGGAACGCCACTAGTGACAAATCCCCATTCAGATTTGACCCCATTAATGGAAACTCTCTGCTTTCTATTGGTAAGCCATGCCTCTATCCATGCTAGAACTTTACCTCCTATACCATGAGCTGCCACCTTTCTTAAGAGTCTCTTGTGAGGTACTCTATCGAAGGCCTTACTGAAATCCAAGTAAACTATATCATATTCTTTATCACTGTCTACTGCCTCAAATGTTTTATTGAAAAACGTCAGTAAATTTGTCAGGCAGGAACGACCTCTCGTAAACCCATGCTGAGATTCATTAATCAAATTATGTTCTTCAAGGTGACTTCTGATAATATCAGCTATAATTGATTCTAATAATTTGCCTACTATAGACGTGAGGCTTATTGGACGGTAATTTGATGGAATGGACTTATCCCTGATTTGAATATAGGAACTACATTAGCTATCTTCCACATCTCTGGCACAACACCAGTTAGGATGGACGTATTAAACACATTCGTTAATGGCTGACTAAGTTCCATTTTGCATTCTTTAAGTACCCTGGAAAACAACTCGTCGGGTCCCGGGGACTTATTTTGCTTCAGTTTATCTATCTGTTTGATAACCATGTCCCTCGTGACAGTAATATTAGTTAATTTGAATTCTTCAGGAACTGAATAATTGTTAATTTCTGGAATCTCATTTACGTCTTCTTGTGTAAAGACTGACAAAAAATAGTCATTAAATAGAGAACACATTTCCAGTTCGTTATCCGTCAGCTGTCCATTCCCAATTTTCAGAGGTCCTACCTTTTCCCTCACCTTCGTCCTGTACACTTGAAAGAACCCTTTTGGATTAGTCTTTGATTCATTAGCAACCTTAATCTCATAGTCACGTTTAGCCTTTCTAATCCCCTTTTTTACTTCTCTTTTCAACTGAACATATTGGTCAATAAGGTTAACATCTCCTCTTTTGATGCGCCTATAAATTCCTCTTTTCTCCCCTAATAAATGTTTTAGCCTCCTGTTAATCCATTTGGGATCGTTATTATTTGACCTAAATTCTCTCTGGGGAATAAACATACTCTGTGCACGTTGTACATTATTAAGAAACAAATCATAAACGCAGATCCCATCGTAATCGTTAGCTAGATTACCCCAGTCGAGATTAGACAGGTGATCCCACGTATTAGAAATCTTTCCTAAAAGGGTAGACTGAGGGTACTGAATCTACACTCTGGAAAGGCGTATAATTACTGGAGATGTGATTGAGGTGTATAAGTAGAAGACAGGACTAAATAAAGATGTATATAAATGACGTGCTAAAAATATCTAACCTATACAGAACCTGCAGCAATGAGTTCATAAGAACATAAGAACATAAGAAATGAGGAACACTGCAGCAGGCCTGTTGGCCCATACTAGGCAGGTCCTTCACAATCCGTCCCACTAACAGAATATTTGCTCAACCTAATTTTCAATGCTACCCAAGAAATAAGCTTTGACAATTCTACCCACTCATGCGCGAGTCCCACTCAAATCCAACCCCTCTCACTCATGAATTTATCCAACCTAAATTTGAAACTACCCAAGGTCCTAGCTTCAATGACCCTACTAGGCAGACTGTTCCACTCATCAACTACCCTATTTCCAAACCAATACTTTCCTATATCCTTTCTAAATCTAAACTTATCTAACTTGAATCCATTATTGCGGGTTCTCTCTTGGAGAGATATCCTCAAGACCTTATTTATATCCCCTTAGTTAATACATAAGAACATAAGAACATAAGAATGGAGGAACACTGCAGAAGGCCTACTGGCCCATACAAGGCAGGTCCTTATCAAAACCACCACTACCTAAAAGTTTATTCCCGTACTCACGACACAAATCAAACCCAGCCCCTCCCACTCATATATTTGTCCAATCTCTTTTTAAAGCCACCCAAGGTCCTAGCCTCTATCACAGTACTCGGAAGATTGTTCCACGCATCTACAACTCTGTTCGAAAACCAGTACTTGCCTATGTCCTTTCTAAATCTAAATTTATCCAATTTAAATCCGTTATTTCTCGTTCTTACTTGGTTCGATATCCTCAGTATTTTATTAATATCTCCTTTGTTTATGCCCATCATCCACTTGTACACCTCGATGATATCTCCCCTCATTCTACGTCTCTCCAGAGAGTGGAGATTCAACGCTCTAAGTCTATCTTCATACGGGAGATTTCTTATACTGTAAATCATTTTAGTCATTCTTCTTTGTATGTTCTCCAATGAATCTATATCCATCCTGTAGTAAGGAGACCAAAACTGAGCTGCATAATCCAAATGAGGTCTCACTAGTGATGTATAGAGCTGTAAAATAACTTTTGGACTTCTGTTGCTTATACTTCTTGAAATAAATCCTAGTAATCTGTTAGCCTTATTGCGCACACTTAGGCACTGTTGTCTTGGCTTTAGATTTCTGCTTACCATGACTCCCAAGTCTTTTTCACATTCTGTATGATCAAGCTCAACTTCACCTAGTTTATAAATTCGAGGGATATTTTCATTACCAACGACAAGCACCTTACACTTGTCCACATTGAACTTCATCTGCCACTTTTCAGACCAAGACATTAATTTATCCAAATCCTCCTGGAGTTCACTGTTATCCTCCTCAGAATGAATTATACGGCCTATTTTTGTATCATCAGCAAATTTACTCATGTCACTTGCAATTCCTTCATCAAGGTCATTAATGTAAATTATGAACAACAATGGGCCCAAAACTGATCCTTGTGGAACGCCACTAGTGACAAATCCCCATTCAGATTTGACCCCATTAATGGAAACTCTCTGCTTTCTATTGGTAAGCCATGCCTCTATCCATGCTAGAACTTTACCTCCTATACCATGAGCTGCCACCTTTCTTAAGAGTCTCTTGTGAGGTACTCTATCGAAGGCCTTACTGAAATCCAAGTAAACTATATCATATTCTTTATCACTGTCTACTGCCTCAAATGTTTTATTGAAAAACGTCAGTAAATTTGTCAGGCAGGAACGACCTCTCGTAAACCCATGCTGAGATTCATTAATCAAATTATGTTCTTCAAGGTGACTTCTGATAATATCAGCTATAATTGATTCTAATAATTTGCCTACTATAGACGTGAGGCTTATTGGACGGTAATTTGATGGAATGGACTTATCCCTGATTTGAATATAGGAACTACATTAGCTATCTTCCACATCTCTGGCACAACACCAGTTAGGATGGACGTATTAAACACATTCGTTAATGGCTGACTAAGTTCCATTTTGCATTCTTTAAGTACCCTGGAAAACAACTCGTCGGGTCCCGGGGACTTATTTTGCTTCAGTTTATCTATCTGTTTGATAACCATGTCCCTCGTGACAGTAATATTAGTTAATTTGAATTCTTCAGGAACTGAATAATTGTTAATTTCTGGAATCTCATTTACGTCTTCTTGTGTAAAGACTGACAAAAAATAGTCATTAAATAGAGAACACATTTCCAGTTCGTTATCCGTCAGCTGTCCATTCCCAATTTTCAGAGGTCCTACCTTTTCCCTCACCTTCGTCCTGTACACTTGAAAGAACCCTTTTGGATTAGTCTTTGATTCATTAGCAACCTTAATCTCATAGTCACGTTTAGCCTTTCTAATCCCCTTTTTACTTCTCTTTTCAACTGAACATATTGGTCAATAAGGTTAACATCTCCTCTTTTGATGCGCCTATAAATTCCTCTTTTCTCCCTAATAAATGTTTTAGCCTCCTGTTAATCCATTTGGGATCCCTTATTATTTTACCTAAATTCTCTCTGGGAATAAACATACTCTGTGCCCTTGTACATTATTAAGAAACAAATCATAAAAGATCCCCTCGTAATCGTTAGCTAGATTACCCCCGTCGAGATTAGACAGGTGATCCCACGTATTTAAAAACTTTTTCCCAAAAGGGTAGACTGAGGTACTGAATCTACACTCTGGAAAAGGGGTATAATTACTGGAGATGTGATTGAGGTGTATAAGTGAAGACAGGACTAAATAAAGATGTATATAAATGACTGCTAAAAAAATCTAACCTATACAGAACCTGCAGCAATGAGTTCATAAGGGAAAATAAGAACATAAGAAATGAGGAACACTGCAGCAGGCCTGTTGGCCCATACTAGGCAAAGGGCCTTCACAATCCTCCCACTAACAGAATATTTCTCAACCCAATTTTCAAAAGCTACCCAAAAATAAACTTTGACAATTCTACCCACTCATGCGCGAGTCCCCCTCCCAAATTTCCCAACCCCCCTCACTTAATTT
>WNWK01025220.1:0-28791 GCA_009830355.1 Cherax destructor
CCATACAACACCACCATACCACCATACAACACCACATACCACCATACAACACCACATACCACCATACAACACCACACACCACCATACAACACCACACACCACCATACAACACCACATACCACCATACAACACCACATACCACCATACAACACCATACAACACCACACACCACCATACAACACCACACACCACCATACAACACCACATACCACCATACAACACCACGTATCACATACTATAATACAACTCCACATATCACATACCACTGTACAACACCATATATCGCATACTATCATACAACACATATCACAAAGCATCATACAACACCATGTATCACATACCACCATACAACACCACGTATCAAATACGTTTTGTACATAATCAAACAATTTATTAGAAAGTAATTACATTGTATCCAAGGTAATTAATAATAACTATTTTAGTGTATTAAGAAGCCATCGTGGTAATCGAGGAACCTCCCTTAATTAACAGTAATGTTAAAGGTAAACGTTCTATGAGAAAAAAATATTATTTATCATAATTGTAATTTCAAAAATAGTATTAGACATTTGTCAAGAAGATTTATACATATCAGAGGAGGTGTTGATTCGTCGGGAATTCTCCCGGCCTGGGTCTATTCCAGATGGCGACCCGGCTCCGGCTCCCTGACGGGAAGGGCAGTCTTGCGAGCTGCAGATGGTAGCAAGCTCTAGCTTGGGCACCTACCACGCCCTAGAAGGGCTGGGTATGGTGTCGATCTACATACAAGAAAGTTTGTTATTGTTGTTGTTCTTGATTCGCCTGTACTCTCCCGACCCGGGTCTTTTCCAGATGGTGCCCTGGCCAAGGAGGAGGAGGTGTTGATTCACCGGGAATTCTCCCGGCCCGGGTCTTTACCATATGGCGACCCGGCTCCCTGGCGTGGGAGTATCAGAGACCTATGTCTCCCATGGGAGGGGGTACCCCTCAGAGGCGGGACCAACTGGTCCCAGGCCTAGCCACATTCCCCACCAGCACGAGGCAGGTGGTAGATAGATGCTAGGCCTCTCTGGTCTGCCACCTTCCCCGCCCCAAGGAGGCTGACAGGAAGGGCAGGCTTGCGAGCCGCAGATGGTAGCAAGCTCCAGCCTTGGCACCTACCCTGCCCTAGAAGGGCTGGGCATGGTGATCGACCTCCATGGCCAAGATTTGATATTATTATACAATATTTTTAAAGTAAGTTAAACAAAAAAAAAAATAATAAAATTTTAGATTTTTTCTTAAATTGTCTTTAAATAGTAATGTTAAATAAAATTAAGAATAAAAAGCTATATACAATAAATTATTAAATAATTTTCTGTTTTGTCAATTTACATGTGTTAACCCTCAAGGAAGTTTCCTTGATGGTATTTAAGCGATCTTGATCCAAGAATGGAAGCTGACCTCCCCTTCCTCAGTACCTCACATTGTCCTAGACTCTCTATGACACTGATGGGTTGAGCGCTCCAACGTAAATGTAACAATAATAAAGACTAAATACATACCAGTGCACACACACACACACACACACACACACACACACACACACAACCACACCACACACACACACACAAAACCACACCACACACACACACACACACACACTCACACACTCACACACAACCACACATACGCAACCACACACACACACACACACACAACCACACACACAACCACACACACACACACACAAAACCACACCACACACACAGACACACTCACACACTCACACACAACCACACATACGCAACCACACACATACACACACACACGCACACACACACACACTCACACACAACCACACACACAACCACACACACACACACACACACACACACACACACAAAACAGGCCTAGTGTCTAATCGACATGTGCCTAGGACAAAATGGTAAATAACACACATACACACACACACAATATGTTTACTTGGGAGTCCACACTGATATTTAGGTGTGCTTGTATTTTATTATTCAGATGTTCTGTCCTGTAACTCTCAAGCAAACATGACTTCATTCAGTAAAGATAGAAGCACCGCTCGTTTACACAAATCCCTAAACCAGTGATTGAAACTAAGATTTTCTATTCTAACCGTGAGTTGCTTGCCAGCAACAATTCCTGCTTCGGTAGCAGACTCCACAAGGAAAGTTCCTTGATACTGGAGATGCTTTCTTCATCTAAGGAATTGGACATGACCTCCAGTTCCTCGAATCGAACCTGAATGCCTTCTATTCCCACCAGGCGCTATATGATCCCTACGAATTTAGAGCTTACCATGATTGTAATAATAATTTGGTAGCAGGGAACAGCATGTCTCTCAGTAATAATACTGTGGGTGGTGGTACTGGGATGGTACTGTGAGTTGTGGTGGTACTGAGATGGTACTGTGAGTTGTGATGGTACTGGGATGGTACTGTGAGTTGTGGTGGTACTGGGATGATACTGTGAGTTGTGGTGGTACTGAGATGGTACTGTGAGTTGTGGTGGTACTGAGATGGTACTGTGAGTTGTGGTGGTACTGAGATGGTACTGTGAGTTGTGGTGGTACTGGGATGATACTGTGAGTTGTGGTGGTACTGGGATGGTACTGTGAGTTGTGGTGGTACTGAGATGGTACTGAGATGGTACTGTGAGTTGTGGTGGTACTGGGATGATACTGGAGGTGGTGGTGGTAGTGTGATAATGTGGGTGGTGATGGTAGGTTGATACTGTGGGTGGTGGTACTGAGATGGTACTGTGAGTTGTGGTGGTACTGGGATGATACTGTAGGTGGTGGTGGTAGTGTGATAATGTGGGTGGTGATGGTAGGTTGATACTGAGGGTGGTGGTGCTAAGGTGATACTGAGGGTGATGATGGGGGGACGGGGTAGCATTTCCTCCACCATTCCACGAGGGAAATCACATGAGACTCAGCGATTTTGAGGCAAGAAATATGAAGAGGAAGACAAAAAGAGAAGAAAAGTCACGTCACAGGCAGGAGGAGGAGGATTAAGATGAATAACAAAATAAATGCCTTAGAACAGGGGTCGGCGAACGTTTTTTTGGGTATTACACCAAAACAAATTTGTGTACAGCGAAATTTCCCACAAGACTTGAAAGTCCACAGAATCCGGAAAACATAAAGAGCATTCAAATTCAAAATAGTTTATTGAATCTATTTGTATGGAGAATAGTCATACAAACTGAAAAATATGTATTTATACGCTATAAAACTAGTTTAAAAATAAAAAACAAAATTAACAAAATATTAAAATGAAAACAAAAATGCATGAAATAAAAAAAAAACAGACAAATTTATTAAAAATCCCATTAAGGAACTAAAGAATCTCATTGTAAACATTTTCACTTCAGTACACACACAACCCGCACATATAAAAGAGAGGAGCTTACGACGACGTTTCGGCCCGACTTGGACCATTTACAAAGTCACACTAACTTAGCCCTGGCTTTGTCTCTGTTGATGCTTTCCTCTCTCATTACATTGTTAAATGCTCTAAACTTCAGAACACCCGTGACTTAACCTGATTCCTTCCCTGTCTTATCTTCCCCCTTCTCCTTTTTTCTCCTTGGGTTTTCCTTTCTTTCTGTTCTTTCTTTTGCCTTGTATTTTCCTTCATTTTTTCGCTTTTCTTCCCTCTCGTACCCCCCTTGCGGGCCGCTAGCCTCATAGCAGTGCTCCTTCCCATATGACTGTCTACTCTACTACCTTTACTACTACCTTTACTACTACCACTACTACCACTACTCCTACATTTCCCCACTCTCTTGTACCCTCCCCTGTCTGCCTGCCTATAAATACCCTTCCTCTGTCTCTGTGTGTTAGTGTGACTTTGTAAATGGTCCAAGTCGGGCCGAAACGTCGTCGTAAGCTCCTCTCTTTTATATGTGCGGGTTGTGTGTGTATTGTTCCAGTCACGGTATTGTGCCTTTTTTGTTATTTTCACTTCAGGTTTTGTAGCAATGATGTTCTTTCATTTTCGATACTTCATCAAAATTAGGGCTTTTTGATGTCAGAGCAATCTGGACACTGTCTTCGGCGTTCTACCGATTTCTGGACTTTGTTTTCCAGTTAATGAGAGTGGAAAATCTTTGTTCACAAAGATGGTAGTTGTAAATGGCAGCAGTATTTTTATTGCTTCTTCATGTGCAATTTTGAAAGTCTTTGCAGCTCTTGACATCCGAAAAATGGACAGGTCTGCATTGTTCTGAAATTCAATGGATCATTGTTGGAGCGATGTTCAAGAAGTGTCTGCCAATCCTTCAGACTCTTCTGGCACATCAGCAATTTCACACTTGAAGGGATTCACAACCCAACTCACAGTATGTGAATCAAGATCTGGCAAGTAATCAGAGAACCGCTTTCTGAGTTTGGTAAAATGCCCTATAACTAGAACCTTGATGTCACCAAAAGAAAGATCTTCACAATCTTCCAAAAACACAGCTAACTTTCTGGCTCCAATACAGAAGCTTTGATCCAAATGCTGAAATCTTTTCTCTGGCTGTAATAACATTGATATTTTTCCCTTGCAGTTCTTTGTTCATTGTATTCACATACGCAAAGATGTCAGCTAAATATGCAAGATGTGCAACCCAAGAGGAGTTTCTTAACTTACCTGCAAGGACATGCTTTTGATCAACCAGGAAAATTTCAAGTTCAGTTTTGAGAGCCCAAACTCGTAATTTTCCTCGTGTATTAAATAATAATTTTTTGTGCAATTTTATATATATGTTTATTGAGCTTTCATTACCCCGAGATTTTCATTTTTACCCCATTTGGGGTAATTTACCCCAGTTCCCCGACCCCTGCCTTAGAAGGAAGACATTTCGCTCTCTGCTGGAGTGATAGAGAGAGAACATAAGGGAGGAACACTGCAGTAGGCCTGTTGGCCTATACTAGGCAGGTCCTTCACAAATCCAACCCACTAACAGAATAAACGCTACCCAAGTAATAAGCTTTTACAATTGTATTTACTCACATGCAAGTCCCACTCATATCCAACCCCTCTCACTCATGGATTTATCCAACCTAAATTTGAAACTACCCAAGGTTTTAGCTTCGATAACCTTACTAGTTAGGAAATCACCTAAGCTGTAATATCGTGTAACAACAAAATCACTCATACGATGTTGAATCTAGTCTTTTAACACGTAGAATTCAGTACAAAACCAGATCACACTGTCAGCAGAAATCACACTGCTGCATGCTCTCTCTTGCTTTCTCTCTCTCTCTCTCTCTCTCTCTCTCTCTCTCTCTCTCTCTCTCTCTCTCTCTCTCTCTCCCCTGCAGGCTGTGCGATCCTAATCCTTGTCAGCTGTTACGGAGTTTCCTTGGACTCTGGATGCTATACACGTTTCAGTCACGACTTACACTCGCTTGTTTCCATGTGATCAACAACTCTCATATGTAAATAAATGGTATAAAATACCGACACAATGGAAAAATAAACACATAAGCAGTATAATGTGATCCTTTATTGACAACGTTTCGCCCACGCAGTGGGCTTTATCGAGTCACAGACAGATCTACCTGGAAAATGAGCAACATAGAGATATATATAGGGTACAGTCAGGTGGAGAATGCTGGGTCAGGTGGAGAAAGCTGCATGTGAGTCTTAAAAGTAGTGTGAAAACATAGTGTGACTTAAAGGACCTGCAGTGTACCATTCTTGAGTTCTAGGTGGGATAGCGTTGAAGAAGTTTCTTGGCAACGGCTTCTACAACATAGCTGAACCTATTGCCAAGAAACTTCTTCAACGCTATCCCACCTAGAACTCAAGAATGGTACACTGCAGGTCCTTTAAGTCACACTATGTTTTCACACTACTTTTAAGACTCACATGCAGCTTTCCACCGACCCAGCATTCTCCACCTGACTGTACCCTTATTCTCTATGTTGCTCATTTCCAGGTAGATCTGTCTGTGACTCGATAAAGCCACTGCGTGGGCGAAACGTTGTCAATAAAGGATCACATTATACTGCTTATGTGTTTATTTTTCCAACTCTCATATGTAGGTACAAATGACCAGACTTTTTAATCCTTTACAAAGTAAACAGCAATTTTCCCACGCGATCATCAATTATCCTATGTATTCAACAATTCTCCCATGTAGTCAATCACTTTCCCAAGTAAATAACAATTCTTCAGAGTAATCAATAGTTCATCAACCTTATCACTAATTATCCCACACAATAAACAGTCCTCCCATACAAGTGTCCAGCGTAATCCAAGATTCCCCTACATAGAGAACACTTCACCCACGAATGCCTGCCGAATGTCACATTCAGGGTTTTAAATTGTTCCAAGTAGACAGAAGTATCGGGAAGGGGGGTGGGGTGGCACTCTATGTCCGTGATCATTTAAATTGTTGTATAAAAATGGGTATAAAGTCTGAATTAACACATACAGAGTCTGTCTGGATAGAATTTTCAGAGGGGCATGAAAAATTGATTTTAGGTGTGATATACCGTCCCCCAAACTTAGATAGGGACCAAGGGAGACTACTATGGGAGGAAATTGTTAAGGCCACAATGCACGATAACGTAGTTATTCTGGGTGACTTCAACTTTAGTCAAATTGATTGGAATTTTTTGACTGGGAATTTAGAATCTAACGATTTCTTAGAAGTAGTTCAAGATTGTTTTTGAAGCAGTTTGTGACAGAACCTACAAGGGAAATAATCTGCTTGACTTAGTTCTGGCAAACAAGGAAACCCTTGTTAATAATTTAGAAATTACAGAGGAACTCGGCGCAAGCGACCACAAATCAATTACCTTTGGCATTGAATGGAAGTTTCATAGTAGGAATAACTCAGTAACGGTCCCAGATTTTCGCTTAGCAGATTACAATGGACTTAGAGAACACTTATCATCTGTGGACTGGGGTAATGAAGAGAGCTATCAATATGACAGTTTTCTGAACACTATACATGCTGCCCAAAGAACATTTATCCCATATAAAGAAATTAGATCGAATAGAAATGACCCAAAATGGATGAATAATAGGCTCAAATATCTTTTGGGGCAGAAGAAAGGAATTTATAGGCGTATCAAAAGAGGTGAGGGTCATCTTACGAATCAGTATATTGACATTAAGAGGGACGTTAAAAAGGGGATAAGAAAAGCTAAGCGGGACTACGAAATTAAAGTTGCTAGGGATTCGAAAACTAACCCAAAAAGTTTTTTCCAGGTGTATAGAAAAATAAACACATAAGCAGTATAATGTGATCCTTTATTGACAACGTTTCGCCCACGCAGTGGGCTTTATCGAGTCACAGACAGATCTACCTGGAAAATGAGCAACATGGAGATATATATAGGGTACAGTCAGGTGGAGAATGCTGGGTCAGGTGGAGAAAGCTGCATGTCACAGTCTTAAAAGTAGTGTGATAGTTAAAAACATTGTGTGACTTAAAGGACCTGCAGTGTACCATTCTTGAGTTCTAGGTGGGATAGCGTTGAAGAAGTTTCTTGGCAATAGGTTCAGCTATGTTGTAGAAGCCGTTGTTCTGGTTGAAGTTGTTGGATATACAGACGAGTGATGATTCTAGGATTCTTCGATCACATTATACTGCTTATGTGTTTATTTTTCCATTGTGTCGGTATTTTATACCATTTATTTCCAGGTGTATAGAACAAAAGTTAGAGATAAGATAGGTCCCCTTAAAAATAATTATGGGTATCTTACTGACAAAGAGAATGAAATGTGCTCTATTTTTAATAATTATTTTCTCTCGGTTTTCACTCAGGAAGACACTAATAATATCCCAAGAATTAGGTATTTTAGTGGGCCTGAAGAAGATAAATTATGTAGTATCACAGTCACTAGCGAAATGGTTATCAAACAGATAGACCGTTTGAAGCAAAATAAATCGCCAGGCCCTGATGAGCTTTTTTCAAGGGTTCTTAAGGAATGCAAAATTGAACTCTGTGAACCCTTAACTAACATTTTTAACCTATCTCTTCAAACAGGTGCAGTGTCTGATACGTGGAAGATGGCTAATGTAATTCCTATTTTTAAAGCAGGGGACAAGTCGTTACCATCAAATTACCGCCCAATAAGTCTAACTTCAATTGTAGGCAAATTATTAGAGTCGATTATAGCTGATAACATAAGAAGCCATCTCGATAGGCATAATTTGATTAATGATACTCAACATGGATTCACCAGGGGCCGTTCCTGCCTAACTAATTTATTAAGGCTTTTGAGGCAGTTGATCATGATAAAGAATTCGATATTGTTTATATGGATTTTAGTAAGGCTTTTGATAGAGTACCACATCAGAGACTGTTAAAGAAAGTGGCTGCTCACGGCATTGGAGGAAAAGTGTTTTCATGGATCGAATCATGGCTCACCAATAGGAAGCAGAGGGTGTGCATTAATGGGGTTAAATCTGAGTGGGGATCTGTAACAAGTGGCGTTCCACAGGGATCGGTTTTGGGCCCGTTGTTGTTTATAATATATATAAATGACCTTGACGAGGGAATTACTAGTGATATGAGCAAATTCGCTGATGACACGAAGATAGGTAGGATAATCGATTCAGACGTAGATGTCACGGAACTTCAGGAGGATTTAGACAAACTCAATTCCTGGTCAGAAAAATGGCAGATGCAGTTCAATGTAGATAAATGCAAAGTTCTAAAGCTCGGGAATGTTCATAACCCTAGCACCTACCATCTTAATAATGTGAATGAATGGTTCAGAGAACCGACGAGTTGGTAAATTAGACACATATGCAACACTTGTGTATCTTTATTGAGGAAACGTTTCGCCACACAGTGGCTTCATCAGTCCATACAAAGGAGAATCGTGAAGAACAGGAGGAGTGTGAGGTTGTCAGGCCCTCAATCTTGAGTAGATGTTGTCAGTCCATCAATCTTGAATAGAATAACAGCGTATGAGCAGAGGGAGCTATATACTGTAGACAGGAGAGGTGCAGCAGTTGTAGGAGGTGTCACATTTGTTCAATGTGGAAGTAGGTCGTGCCCAAGGAATAGGCAAGCGAAGAAATCCCTGTATTAAGATACCAAGATGTTGCAGTGTCAGACAGGATGTGAATGAATGGTTCAGAGAACCGACGAGTTCAACATCTTAATAATGTTGAACTCAGCCGTACAGAATGCGAAAAGGATCTGGGGGTTATGGTAAGCAGCAACCTCAAACCAAGTCAGCAATGCCTAAGCGTAAGAAATAAAGCAAATAGATTACTGGGATTTATATCAAGAAGTGTAAGCAACAGAAGTCCGGCGGTTATATTACAGCTTTATACATCATTAGTAAGGCCTCACCTAGATTATGCAGCTCAGTTCTGGTCTCCATTTTACAGAATGGATATAAATTCGTTAGAAAACATTCAGCGACGAATGACAAAGTTAATTCATAGCATTAGAAATCTTCCGTATGAAGAAAGATTGAAGACCCTTAAATTACATTCACTTGTAAGACGAAGAATGAGGGAGACATGATCGAGGTATATAAGTGGAAGATGGGTATTAATAAGGGGGATATAAATAAGGTCTTGAGGATATCTCTCCAAGAGAGAACCCGCAATAATGGATTCAAATTGGATAAGTTTAGATTTAGAAAGGATATAGGAAAATATTGGTTTGGAAATAGGGTAGTTGATGAGTGGAACAGTCTGCCTAGTAGGGTTATTGAAGCTAGGACCTTGGGTAGTTTCAAATTTAGGTTGGATAAATTCATGAGTGAGAGGGGTTGGATTTGAGTGGGACTCGCACTTGAGTTAATAGAATCTTCAAAGCTTATTTCTTGGGTAGAATTGAAAATTAGGTTGGGCAATTATTCTGTTAGTGGGATGGATTGTGAAGGACCTGCCTAGTATGGGCCAACAGGCCTGCTGCAGTGTTCCTCCTTTCTTATGTTCTTATGTAGACAACACTTCACCCATGCAAACAACACTTCACCACGTAGACAACACTTCACCCACGTAGACAACGCTTCACTCACGTAGACAACACTTCACTCACGTAGACAACACTTTACCCATGCAAACAACACTTCACCACGTAGACAACACTTCACCCACGTATACAACGCTTCACATATGCAGACAACACTTCACTCACGTAGACAACACTTCACTCACGTAGACAACACTTCACTCACGTAGACAACACTTCACTCACGCAGACAACACTTCACTCACGTAGACAACACTTCACTCACGTAGACAACACTTTACTCACGTAGACAACACTTCACCCACGTAGACAACGCTTCACTCACGTAGACAACACTTCACCCACGTAGACAACACTTCACCCACGTAGACAATACTTCACCCACATAGACAATACTTCACCCACGTAGACAACATTTCACCTACGCACATAACACTTCACGCACGTACACAACACTTCACCCACTTACACAACTCCTCACCCACCTACACAACACCTCACCTACGTACACAACTCCTCACCCACGTACACAACTCCTCACCCACGTACACAACTCCTCACCCACCTACACAACTCCTCACCCACCTACACAACTCCTCACCCACCTACACAACTCCTCACCCACCTACACAACTCACCCACGTACACAACTCCTCACCCACCTACACAACTCCCGTACTTCAAATAGGTCTCTCTCAGGGGACGCTGGATCGATCGCCACATCATTTCTACAGCCTTTAGACAGCAGGTAATTGACGTTATTATCGCGGATAATCACATGAATTGCTTCATTAGGGGAGCCCATTTAGGCAGTCTGCCACCTGCTGTCCTGTGCTTCCAACTGCCTTCCTCTGCCTCATAACTGCCGCTCTCTGCCAACAACTGTTATTATGTTTTGCCCACACTTACCTTCCCTACACACTCCTACTATAGTTACCACACATGTCTTCTGTATCCACACCTGCCTTATCCCACACCTGCTATCACCTTTCATCACTGTAATATCTTCCCCGCACCTCCAACCTCCTTCATCACTGTAATCTCTTCCCCGCACCTCCAGTCTTTTCTATTTCCCAAGCCCACAGATGTTTTCACATCCCTACAGATGTTACACTTAGTCCTTCTTCTACTCCTCTTCATCCCCATCTTTCTCCATTTCATCCTCTTCGATTTCTCTTCTTCTATCTCGTCCTCTTCCTTCTTTACTTAACCTCCTCCTGTGCTTCAACTTGCTCCCCCACTAATAATTATCTACATAATGCTCCTTCAATTACTCCTTCCATCCCTGTTATCTTCCCTTCCGACTGCCCCCTTCCTCGCCACACTTTCACACACTCATCACCGTCCTGTGCTGTGTGTGTACAACTAGTGTACAAACACTTAGTGTGACCAACCCGTGACGCCCAACTGTGTATACTCACCTAATTGTGGTTGCATGGGTTAATTCATATCTCCTGGCCCCGCCTCTTTATTGGTCGTTACTAGGTCCACTCTCTCCCTGCTCCATGAGCTTTATCGTACCTGTGTGTGTGTAGAGAGAGAGAGAGAGAGAGAGAGAGAGAGAGAGAGAGAGAGAGAGAGAGAGAGAGAGAGAGAGAGAGAGAGAGAGAGAGAGAAGCATAGTGGAAAACGCATAAACAAAATTATATAATGATACTTCCCGAATTTGCTGCTCTATACATCTGCATTATGAATTATTGGTCAATAAGTCAGGTTACTATAGGGCAACACACACAACACACGCTGCCAGTAAACACCCACGTCCCAGCTGACGTACATTACACCAACTCAAACACCGGTGGGTAAAGGCTGCAACCTATGGTTGTCTCGCTCTATTAACTTATTGCGTAGAGTTTAACTTACAGTGTGTGTTCCAGTGATGATATATTTGTTCCACTGTTGATATATTTGTGTTGCAGTGATGTTATACTTATTCCACCGATGATACACTTGTGTTCTCCATGGGAAAGTGGAAAAGAATTCTTCCTTCGTATGCCATGCGTGTCGTAAGAGGCGACTAAAACACCGGGAGCAAGGGGCTAGTAACTCCTTCTGTATACATTACTAAATTTAAAAAGAAAAACTGTAGTTTTTCTTTTTAGGTCACCCTGCCTCAGTGGGATACAGCCGGTGTGTTGATTTATATATATATATATATATATATATATATATATATATATATATATATATATATATATATATATATATGTCGTGCCGATTAGGTAAAACTTGCGATTTTGGCTTATATAGCAACGCTCTTCTTGCCGAATAAAGCAAGCGAAAATTTGTGTATGCAATAATTTGGCAAAAATCATTCTGAACCTAACGAAAAAAATATATTTCATTGTGTTTGTATATTATTAAGTTATTGTAAACTTATCTAAAATATATTTAGTTGAATTAGGCTAAATTAAATTCCGCTTGTTATAAAAATGTTAGGTAAGTTTTCTAAGGTTCTTTTGGTACAAAATTATTAATTTTTACATTAACATAAATGGAAAAAATATATCTTTAAACGTATAAGAGAAAATTTTAGAAAGGACTTAATTTTAGATGAGTTCTTGCTAACTGACCAGTTTTACCTATTCGGTACGAGACACACATACACACACACACACACACACACACACACACACACATATATATATATATATATATATATATATATATATATATATATATATATATATATATATATATATATATATATATATATGCAAAAAGATCACAGTAAACAGGTGATATCAAAATATGCAAGACAACACTATGAAAATAGAAGAATTCCAGCGCTTCGTGACTACTCACATTATTCCTTGATAATGTGAGTAGTCACGAAGGCGCTTGGAATTCTTCTATTTTTCATAGTGGTTGTCTTCATATATATATATATATATATATATATATATATATATATATATATATATATATATATATATATATATATATTATATATATATGCACTCATTCTGTCAGTCCAAAACAGGATTCAAACCTGCGCATTCTGCATCAAAGTACACTGAACTTTCGTAGAGTTTGCAGGTTCGAATCGAGTTTAAATTGAGAGATATTGTTAGTATATATTTCGCTCGTTTGCGTAGTTTTAAATAATTAAGCATTCTAAAATACTTTTCGAATTTCATTGCCAGTAACAGGTTGAGATGAAATAACTTATCACAGATCTTGTGCTCCGGGACATGGGGATACAACGCCTAGCTTCCGCAAGGTGTCCTACTTATATCAGGGTCTAGTTGTGTGGCAAAACTACTGTGTACTTTGAAACAGAGAGAGAGAGAGAGAGAGAGAGAGAGAGAGAGAGAGAGAGAGAGAGAGAGAGAGAGAGAGAGAATGGTTACAAAGTTTATCTATAAAACACTGAATACAGAGACCAAAATATTTATGAATTGACAAAATAAATGGTGACGGGATTATCAATTGCTCTCCACTGAGCCATGAAAATGATTGAATGTTTGACTATGGAACTGTGCAATAATTGAAACGTGATGGGCCAGAGCCGTAGACTTTTTCAATAATTATTAAGCTCTCGGCTCCACCTCCACGCTTTACTCTTCAATTCTGGAACACGTTTAAACCCGTTCTATTTAATATTTACAACCACTATATAGGGATTCATTATTCACTATATATATATATATATATATATATATATATATATATATATATATATATATATATATATATATATGTCGTGCCGATTAGGTAAAACGTGTATTTTGGCTTAAATAGCAACGCTCTTCTTGCCATATAAGACAAGCGAAAATTTGTGTATGCAATAATTTCGCAAAAATCATTCTGAACCTAACGAAAAAATATATTTCATTGTGTTTGTTTATTATTAAATTAATGTTAACGTATATAAAATATATTTAGTTGGTTAGCTAAATTAAATGCGCTTGTTGTAATAAGGTTAGGTAGGTTTTCAAAGTTTCTCTTGGTACAAAATTATAAATTTTTACATTAACATAAATGAAAAATATATATCTTTAAACGTATAAGAGAAAATTTTAGAAAGGACTTAATTTAAATGAGTTCTTGCTATTGACAGTTTTACCTAATCGGCACGACATATATATATATATATATATATATATATATATATATATATATATATATATATATATATATATATATATATATATATGTCGTGCCGATTAGGTAAAACTGGTCAATTAGCAAGAACTCATCTAAAATTAAGTTCTTTCTAAAATTTTCTCTTATACGTTTAAAGATATATTTTTTTCATTTATGTTGATGTAAGAATTTATAATTTTGTACCAAGAGAAACTTTGAAAACCTACCTAACCTTATTACAACAAGCGCAATTTAATTTAGCCTAACCCAACTAAATATATTTTAGATACGTTAACATTAATTTAATAATAAACAAACACAATGAAATATATTTTTTTCGTTATGTTCAGAATGATTTTGGCGAAATTATTGCATACACAAATTTTCACTTGTCTTATATGGCAAGGTGAGCGTTGCTATTTAAGCCAAAATCGCAAGTTTTACCTAATCGGCACGACATATATATATATATATGTATATATATATATAAATATATATATATATATATATATATATATATATATATATATATATATATATATATATATATATATATGCAATAAGATCACAGTAAACAGGCGATATCACAATATGCAAAACATCCACTTTGAAAAAATAGAGAAATTCCAAGCACTTTCGTAATTACTCACATTATCAAGGAACTATAAAGCACAAAACATCAGCAAGAAGGCTTATAAAGGGGCAAGAATACACCTCACAATCACATCATAACAAAGACCACACCTTACATTAGCGTGACGGCACCCGACTTGTGAAGCGCACCTGAAACTCTACCCAAGAATTAAGATTTATCTGATATATCATTAAATTCTTCCCAAATTTTATTAATTATAAATGAATCCAATTTATATAAACCAAAAGAAACATTCATATTATTTTCAAAACTGCTTTTTATGAAACATGATTCTATTATATTCCTGTCAACCATGGATTTGCTTGATACAACTTTCTCAGCCTTCTGAAAATCAAATGGATGGTTAAAATCTCTTGCATGAATAAACAGAGCATTAGAATCTTGTTCAGTTCTAATGCTGTACTTAAGTTGTTTTAATCTTAGTTCAAGATTTTTACTAGTTTGACCGTAATAAACTTTATCGCATATTTTACAAGGAATCTTATAGACACATCCGTCAGCATTATGTGGGGATTTTTTAATCAAAAGTTTTTTTTACTGTATCAAGATTATTAAATACAACTTTGATATTAAAAGTGTTAAGAAAGGAAGGCATATCAACCAAGTTTTCATGGTAAGGGAGAACCAACACATTTTTACTTGAATAAGGTTGGTTGTCCATTTTTGGATTGTAAAATGTATTTCTAGCTATTTTGAATGATTTATTAATTACATTTCTTGGATATTTTAGATCATTAGCTATTTCATAAATTTTATAAATTTCTTCATCTATGAACTCTGGACTACAAATACGTAAAGCTCTCAAAAACATTGATAGGAAAACCGACACTTTAACTCTATTTTGATGTGAAGAATAATAGTGTACATAGGAACAGTTATTTGTAGGTTTTCTGTAAATTTTAAATTTAAAATCATTGTTACCATTAATAATTAAAACATCTAGGAAAGGCAATGAGTTATTTACCTCGAACTCAACAGTAAAATTTATAGAATGAGCTAAGCTATTTAATTTAACAAGGAAATGGTTTATGTCTACACCCTTGGGCATAAGGCACAAAATATCATCAACATATCTATACCACTTAGCTCTATTAGGAAGGATTGTGTTAAGTAATCTTGTTTCGAAACATTCCATTACCAAGATAAAATGAACAATCTCCTAGATGATACTGAAACCTATTCTAAACTTAGAAAGAATCCTTTAGAAACTGTTAACAGCAATTTAAATAAAACATCTACTGAAAAGCAAAGATGAATTAATTAAAAAATTTACTTCCACTACAAAGAACATAAGAACATAAGAAAGGAGGAACACTGCAGCAGGCCTGTTGGCCCATACTTGGCACGTCCTTCACAATCCGTCCCACTAACAGAACACTTGCTCAATCTAATTTTCAATGCTACCCAAGAAATAAGCTTTGATAATTCTGTTTACTCATGTGCGAGTCCCACTCAAATCCAACCCCTCTCACTCATGAATTTATCCAACCTAAATTTGAAACTACCCAAGGTCCTAGCTTCAATAACCCTACTAGGCAGACTGTTCCACTCATCAACTACCCTATTTCCAAACCAATACTTTCCTATATCCTTTCTAAATCTAAACTTATCTAACTTGGGTTTTGGGCCCGTTGTTGTTTATAATATATATAAATGACCTTGACGAGGGAATTTCTAGTGATATGAGCAAATTCGCTGATGACACGAAGATAGGTAGGATAATCGATTCAGACGTAGATGTCAGTGAACTACAGGAGGATTTAGACAAACTCAATTCCTGGTCAGAAAAATGGCAGATGCAGTTCAATGTAGATAAATGCAAAGTTCTAAAGCTCGGGAGTGTCCATAACCCAAGCACTTATAAGTTAAATAACGTAGAACTTAGCCATACAGATTGCGAGAAGGACTTGGGGGTGATGGTAAGCAGCAACCTTAAACCAAGACAGCAATGCCTAAGCGTACGTAATAAGGCAAATAGATTACTGGGATTTATATCAAGAAGTGTTAGCAACAGAAGTCCAGACGTTATATTACAGCTTTATACATCATTAGTAAGGCCTCACCTAGATTACGCAGCTCAGTTCTGGTCTCCATATTACAGAATGGACATAAATTCGTTAGAAAACATTCAGCGTAGAATGACTAAATTAATACATAGCATTAGAAATCTTCCTTACGAAGAAAGATTGAAGAACCTTAAATTACATTCACTTGTAAGACGTAGAATGAGGGGAGACATGATCGAGGTATACAAGTGGAAAATGGGTATTAACAAAGGGGATATAAATAAGGTCTTGAGGGTATCTCTCCAAGAGAGAACCCGCAATAATGGATTCAAGTTAGATAAGTTTAGATTTAGAAAGGATATAGGAAAGTATTGGTTTGGAAATAGGGTAGTTGATGAATGGAACAGTCTGCCTAGTAGGGTTATTGAAGCAAGGACCTTGGGTAGTTTTAAATTTAGGTTGGATAAATTCATGAGTGAAAGGGGTTGGATTTGAGTGGGAATTGCACATGAGTAAATAAAATTATCAAAGCTTATTTTTTGGGTAGCATTGAAAATTAGGTTGAACAAATATTCTGTTGGTGGGATGGAATGTGAAGGACCTGCCTAGAATGGGCCAACAGGCCTGCTGCAGTGTTCCTCCTTTCTTATGTTCTTATGTTCTTATGAATCCATTATTGCGGGTTCTCTCTTGGAGAGATATCCTCAAGACCTTATTTATATCCCCTTTGTTAATACCCATTTTCCATTTGTATACCTCGATCATGTCTCCCCTCATTCTACGTCTTACAAGTGAATGTAATTTAAGGGTCTTCAATCTTTCTTCGTAAGGAAGATTTCTAATGCTATGTATTAATTTAGTCATTCTACGCTGAATGTTTTCTAGCGAATTTATGTCCATTCTGTAATATGGAGACCAAAACTGAGCTGCGTAATCTAGGTGAGGCTTTACTAATAATGTATAAAGCTGTAATATAACCTCTGGACTTCTGTTGCTAACACTTCTTGATATAAATCCCAGTAATCTACTTGCCTTATTACGTACGCTTAGGCATTGCTCTCTTGGTTTAAGGTTGCTGCTTACCATCACCCCCAAGTCCTTCTCGCAATCTGTATGGCTAAGTTCTACGTTATTTAACTTATAAGTGCTTGGGTTATGGACACTCCCGAGCTTCAGAACCTTGCATTTATCTACATTGAATTGCATCTGCCACTTTTCTGACCACGAATTAAGTTTGTCTAAATCTTCCTGAAGTTCTATGACATCTGTTTGAATCAATTATCCTACCTATCTTCGTGTCGTCGGCGAATTTGCTCATATCACTAGTAATTCCCTCGTCAAGGTCATTGATATATATTATAAATAACAATGGGCCTAAGACTGATCCCTGTGGAACACCACTTGTTACAAGTCCCCATTCGTATTTAACCCCATTTATGCACACTCTCTGCTTCCTATTGGTGAGCCATGACTCGATCCATGACAGCACTTTTCCCCCAATGCCATGAGCTGCCACTTTCTTTAACAGTCTCTGGTGCGGTACTCTATCAAAAGCCTTACTAAAGTCTAAATAAACAATATCTAATTCTTTATCGTGATCAACAGCCTCAAAAGCTTTAGTGAAGAAGGTTAATAAATTAGATAGGCAGGAACGGCCCCTCGTGAATCCATGCTGAGTATCATTAATCAAATTATGGTTATCTAGATGGCTTCTAATAATATCAGCTATAATTGACTCTAGTAATTTGCCTACAATTGACGTCAGGCTTATTGGGCGGTAATTTGACGGTAGTGACTTGTCCCCTGCTTTAAAAATAGGAATTACATTAGCCATCTTCCACATATCAGACACTACACCTGTTTGAAGAGATAAATTAAAAATGTTAGATATTGGTTCACAGAGTTCCATTTTGCATTCCTTAAGAACCCTTGCAAAAAGCTCATCAGGACCCGGCGATTTATTTTGTTTCAGTCGGTCTAGTTGTTTCCTAACCATTTCGCTAGTGATACACTAATCCATCTTTACCTTATATGTATGGATTAATAAAAACGCACAAACCAGGTAATCCAGTTAGACCAATTATTAGCTCCATAGGTTCAGGTTCTTATAAACCATCTAAATTTCTTTTTGATATTTTGAGTCCACTTGTTGGAAAAAATTCTAATTTTAATGTTAAAAACAACTTAGATTTAGTTGATAAACTAAAAGCACTTTGACTGATTTAAATGATTTCAGTAGGGTTAGTTTTGATGTTTCGTCCTTGTTTACAAAAGTTCCAGTTGATGATTTGCTAAGTTTCTTATCTGAAGAACTTGTTAATTACGATTTACCATTGCCAGTTCCTATTATCCTTATACTTATTAAACTTTGCATTGTTGATGTCAAATTTGTATTTAATGATGAGTTTTACGTTCAGAAGTTTGGCATGGCAATGGGAAATCCTCTTTCACCTGTTCTAAGTAATTTATACATGGAATTTTTCTTCCTAATAGAGCTAAGTGGTATAGATATGTTGATGATATTTTGTGCCTTATGCCCAAGGGTGTAGACATAAACCATTTCCTTGTTAAATTAAATAGCTTAGCTTATTCTATAAATTTTACTGTTGAGTTCGAAGTAAATAACTCATTGCCTTTCCTAAATGTTTTAATTATTAATGGTAACAATGATTTTAAATTTAAAATTTACAGAAAATCTACAAATAACTGTTCCTATGTACACTATTATTCTTCACATCATGATAGAGTTAAACAGTGGGTTTTCTCATCAATGTTTTTGAGAGCTTTACGTATTTGTAGTCCAGAGTTCATAGATGAAGAAATTTATAAAATTTATGAAATAGCTAATGATCTAAAATACCCAAGAAATGTAATTGATAAATCATTCAAAATAGCTAGAAATACTTTTTACAATCCAAAAATGGACAACCAACCTTATTCAGCTAAAAATATGTTGGTTTTCCCTTACCATTCTTAACACTTTTAATATCAAATTTATATTTGAAATTCTTGATACAGTAAAAAAAACTTTTGATTAAAAAATCCCCACATAATGCTGACGGATGTGTCTATAAGATTCCTTGTAAAATATGCGATAAAGTTTATTACGGTCAAACTAGTAAAAATCTTGAACTAAGATTAAAACAACTTAAGTACAGCATTAGAACTGAACAAGATTCTAATGCTCTGTTTATTCATGCAAGAGATTTTAACCATCCATTTGATTTTCAGAAGGCTGAGAAAGTTGTATCAAGCAAATCCATGGTTGACAGGAATATAATAGAATCATGTTTCATAAAAAGCAGTTTTGAAAATAATATGAATGTTTCTTTTGGTTTATATAAATTGGATTCATTTATAATTAATAAAATTTGGGAAGAATTTAATGATATATCAGATAAATCTTAATTCTTGGGTAGAGTTTCAGGTGCGCTTCACAAGTCGGGTGCCGTCACACTAATGTGAGGTGCGGTCTTTGTTATGATGTGATTGTGAGGTGTATTCTTGCCCCTTTATAAGCCTTCTTGCTGATGTTTTGTGCTTTATAGTTCCTTGATAATGTGAGTAATCACGAAAGCACTTGGAATTTCTCTATTTTTTCATAGTGGATGTTTTGCATATATATATATCTAGAGGGAGTAGAATGAAATTAGCTCAGAGGCACCCACGCCACCGTATGTCCTCGGATGACGGTAAAACACCTAGCTTGGCTGGATTCGTCATTTTTGTAGGATTGCGTGGTCTTGTGGGTTTGAGCGTCACGTGTTTTTCCTCACCATGAGGCGGGCCAAAGTAGCATGGGTTCGAGTCCTTGGCTAGTCGCAGTGTTGTTATTGTACAATACCACTCGTTCGTGGTTACAATAATAAATAAATATATATATATACAATAATATTATATATATATATATATATATATATATATATATATATATATATATATATATATATATATATATATATATATATATATATATATATATATATATATATATATATATATAAATAATATAGGGAGGTACCACCTCTGGAACTGTCTTGAAGACCCTCATCCTCAGAGAAAGGAATAAACTTGCTTCAGGGAAAACTCAAAGTTCTCCCTGAAGCTGTTTGAAAATTTTCTCCTACCACCCCCTATATTTTCTATATACTACTTTATTTAAAGACAAAATACATTTTTCTCACTTACAATAGTGAGTAAAACAACATAGATAACAACTCAGAGCTACATCTCAAATACTTCGTCCAGCTCCTCGGCAGTTGGCCGCGTGCCTAGAATGCTGCAGGCATTTCCCCTCTGGATCGCAGCACTGAGTCTCTGAAAGAGGAAGCTGGCCGCCCTGTGGTCCTTGGTATCGATGATGAGTTTTTCACCCAGCTCTTTGAGAAACTTTAGAGCTCACTTGCCCCATGCTCCAAGGGTCTCCGACCCTATTGGGATGAAGTTATAGCAAGGGGGAAGGTCTTCATATTTGTGGGTCTTCTGGGTCTCCCTGTGGCTGGCAGCTCCACCCTCTTCAGCTACGGAGTATGGCAAGTAGATGTCTGCCATTATAACGGCACAGGTGTAGTCCCAAGCAATCTGCTTACCATCCTTCCAGGGTAGCATAAAGGCTCCATCAGGAAGCTTTTGACTTCCATCAGACCTCTGCACTTGTGGTTCCCGTTGAGCTGGGCAACGGGCTGTGGCGATGCTTCTCTTTATGATGTCATTGACCTCCTCATGTCTAGCATACTTCCCTTCTGATGTGTGACACACGAGACCATGAAGTCCGAATTGATCAGCCGTCGCCCTGCCGCAAATACACCTATGTTCGGTGAGTATGGGGGCGGCTAGGCGA
This sequence comes from Cherax destructor, assembly GCA_009830355.1. Taxonomy (NCBI): domain Eukaryota; kingdom Metazoa; phylum Arthropoda; class Malacostraca; order Decapoda; family Parastacidae; genus Cherax; species Cherax destructor. Next base: position 21,528 of record WNWK01025220.1, read on the forward strand.
AGAGCAACACCAATCCGAATGTCCTGTGGGTCGAGTCGAGTGCCCAGGGAGGAATTGGGAGCAGCTAGAAGGAAATCTCCTGAGTGTGGTGCTTTGTCCTTACCTGAAGCGTTGGTGAGCATTGTGTTAGCGATTTTTTCCATGATCGGTTTGTCCCAGTGGGACTGTTTGTGCTCTTTGGGAGGAGCTGATCTACTGGAGGAGTCTGCAAGGGTGTACCACCGCACGGCTGCTTCAATGAACCTGGGGTCTTGAGCTCCCACCACACCTCTCAAGCGTTCGGGGATAATCTTCTTAACTAATCCACTGGAAGTCAAACACGACGACAGAAATGCAGGAAAAGCTTCCTGCGTTGCTTTGCACCCTACATATATATATATATATATATATATATATATATATATATATATATATATATATATATATATATATATATATATATATATATATGAAAAAAGTTGGATGTCCTGGCCTAAGCGAAACAAAGCTGAAGGGGGTGGGCGAGTTTCAGTGGGGAGAAATAAATGGGATTAAGTCAGGAGTATCTGAGAGAGTTAGAGCTAAGGAAGGGGTAGCAATAATGTTGAAGGACCAGTTATGGAAGAAAAAGAGGGAATATAAATGTGTAAATTCAAGGATTATGTGGATTAAAATAAGGGTCGGATGCGAAAAGTGGGTTATAATAAGTGTGTATGCACCTGGAGAAGAGAGGAGTGTAGAGGAGAGAGAGAGATTTTGGAGATGTTAAGCGAATGTATAGGAACCTTTGAACCAAGTGAGAGAGTAATTGTAGTAGGGGACCTAAATGCTAAAGTAGGAGAAACATGTAGAGAGGGTGTGGTAGGTAAGTTTGGGGTGCCAGGTGTAAATGAAAATGGGAGCCCTTTGATTGAACTTTGTATAGAAAGGGGTTTAGTTATAGGTAATACATATTTTAAGAAAAAGAGGATAAATAAGTATACAAGATATGATGTAGGGCGTAATGACAGTAGTTTGTTGGACTATGTATTGGTAGATAAAAGACTGTTGAGTAGACTTCAGGATGTACATGTTTATAGAGGGCCACAGATATATCAGATCACTTTTTAGTTGTAGCTAAAGTGGGAGTAAAAAGTAGGTGGGATACAAGGAAAATAGAAGCAGTAAGTAAGAGAGAGGTGAAGGTTTATAAACTAAAAGAGGAGGCAGTTAGGGTAAGATATAAACAACTATTGGAGGATAGATGGGCTAGTGAGAGTGTAGGCAATGGGGTCGAAGATGTATGGAGTAGGTTAAAGAATATAGTGTTAGAGTGTTCAGCAGAAGTTTGTGGTTACAGGAAAGTGGGTGCGGGAGGGAAGAAGAGCGATTGGTGGAATGATGATGTAAAGAGAGTAGTAAGGGAGAAAAAGTTAGCATATGAGAGGTTATTACAAATTAGAAGTGATGTAAGGAGGGAAGAGTATATGAAGAAAACAAGAGAGGTTAAGAGAGTGGTCAAACAATGTAAAAAGAGAGCAAATGAGAGAATGGGTGAGATGTTATCAACAAATTTTGTTGAAAATAAGAAAAAATTTTGGAGTGAGATTAATAAGTTGAGGAAGCCTAGGGAACAAATGGATTTGACAGTTAAAAATAGGAGAAGAGAGTTATTAAATGGAGAGTTAGAGGTATCGGGAAGATGGAGGGAATATTTTGAGGAGTTGTTAAATGTTGATGAAGACAGGGAAGCTGTGATTTCGTGTATAGGGCAAGGAGGAATAACATCTTGTCGGAGTGTCGAAGAGCCAGTTGTGAGTGTGGGGGAAGTTCGTGAGGCAGTGGGTAGAATGAAAGGGGGTAAGGCAGCTGGGATTGATGGGATAAAGGTAGAAATGTTAAAAGCAGGTGGAGATATAGTTTTGGAGTGGTTGGTGCTATTATTTAATACATGTATGGAAGAGGGTAAGGTACCTAGGGACTGGCAGAGAGCGTGTATTGTTCCTTTGTATAAAGGCAAAGGGGACAAAAGAGAGTGCAAAAATTATAGGGGAATAAGTCTGTTGAGTATACCAGGTAAAGTGTATGGTAAGAGTTATTATTGACAGAATTAAGAGTAAGACGGAGAGCAGAATAGCAGATGAACAAGGTGGCTTTAGGAAAGGTAGGGGGTGTGTAGACCATGTGTTTGCAGTAAAACATATAGGTGAACAGTATTTGGATAAGGGTAAAGAGGTTTTTGTGGCATTTATGGATTTGGAAAAGGCGTATGATAGGGTGGATTGGGGAGCAATGTGGCAGATGTTGAAGGTGTATGGAATAGGAGGGAGGTTACTGAAAGCAGTGAAGAGCTTTTATGAGGATAGTGAGGCTCAGGTTAGAGTGTGTAGGAGAGAGGGAGATTATTTCTCGGTAAAAGTAGGCCTTAGACAGGGATGTGTGATGTCACCGTGGTTGTTCAATATATTTATAGATGGGGTTGTAAGAGAAGTGAATGCGAGGGTCTTGGCAAGAGGTGTGGGGTTAAAAGACAAAGAATCAAATACAAAGTGGGAGTTGTCACAGTTGCTTTTTGCTGATGGCACTGTGCTTTTGGGAGATTCTGAAGAGAAGTTGCAGAGGTTGGTGGATGAATTTGGTAAGGTATGTAAAAGAAGAAAATTGAAAGTGAATATAGGAAAGAGTAAGGTGATGAGGATAACAAAAAGATTAGGTGACGAAAGACTGGATATCAGATTGGAGGGAGAGAGTATGGAGGAGGTGAATGTATTCAGATATTTGGGAGTGGACATGTCAGCAGATGGGTCTATGAAGGATGAGGTGAATCAAAGAATTGATGATTGGAAAAGGGTGAGTGGTGCACTTCGGAGTCTGTGGAGATAAAGAACTTTGACCATGGAAGTTAAGAGGGGAATGTATGAGAGTATAGTTACACCAACTCTCTTATATGGGTGTGAAGCATGGGTGATGAATGTCGCAACGAGGAGAAGGGTGGAAGCAGTGGAGATGTCATGTCTGAGGTCAATGTGTGGTGTGAATATAATGCAGAGAATTCGGAGTTTGGAAATTAGGAGGAGGTGCGGGATTACCAAAACTATTATCCAGAGGGCTGAGGAGGGGTTGTTGAGGTGGTTCGGACATGTAGAGAGAATGGAACGAAACCGAATGACCTCGAGAGTGTATAAATCTGTAGTGGAGGGAAGGCGGGGTAGGGGTCGGCCTAGGAAAGGTTGGAGGAGGGGTAAAAGAGGTTTTGTGTGCGAGGGCTTTGATTTCCAGCAAGCATGCGTGTGCGTATTTGATAGGAGTGAATGGAGACAAAGGGTTTTTTAATACTTGACGTGCTGTTGGAGTGTGAGCAAAGTAACATTTATGAAGGGATTCAGGAAACCGGCAGGCTGGACTTGAGTCCTGGAGATGGGAAGTACAGTGTCTGCACTCTGAAGGAGGGGTGTTAATGTTGCAGTTTTATAACTGTAGTGTAAAGCACCCCCCTGGCAAGACAGTGATGGAGTGAATGATGACGAAAGTTTTTCTTTTTCGGGCCACCCTGCCTTGGTGGGAATCGGCCGATGTGTTTAATAAATAAATATATATATATATATATATATATATATATATATATATATATATATATATATATATATATATATATATATATATATATAATGTCATAACGAATAGGTAAAATTGGTCAATTAGCCAGAACTCGTTCAAAATTGAGTCATTTTTTAAATTTTATCTTATACGTTTAAAGAAATATTTTTTTCATTTATGTTAAAGTAAAATTAATAATTTTGTACCAAATGAGCCTTGAAAACTTACCTAACCTTATTATAACAAGCGCAATTTAATTTAGCCAACTCCAGCTGATATTCATATTTTAGATAAGTTTACAATAATTTAATAATAAACAAACACTATGAAATATATTGTTTTCGTTTGGTTCAGAATGAGAATTCATCAGCCTGGTATGTTCTGATGAGAATCTCTTGTGTGTACCGAGAGCGGCAGTACTGTACATGCACATGTGATTGGGTATATATCTTGGCATATATACTTTAATCCCAACAGGCCAATTTTGGGACTGAATATTCTTTATTGGTATTGAACAGCCTTAATGAATGATCCTCATGTGTCGATAAACTTTAAGGCTAATTAGCCAACTTCCCAGCAGAATAATAGCGACATTAATGAAGAAAAGATACAGGCCCATTGTTTCCTCTCTGTACAAAGCTTTATAAAGACAATAATCAAGCTCTACACACAGCTAAAGCGTTATCACAATAAAAATTTGTGCCGCTGCTGTCTTTTCTTGAACACTATCCCACTTGTGTCAAGCAACACCAAGGAGAGGGGGAAGGGGAGAGCTTGGGAACTATGGGAAGGGGGTGAAGGTATTACTGAACACTGAAGCATTGATGAAGAGGAGGTAGAGGAGGGGAAGGTGAAGGAAGAGGAGGTGAGGGTAGTGGATTATGTCAATGAGAAGTTAAGAAAGGAGGGGAGGTGGTGGGGGTTTTGGTAATGTCCAGTGTAAGTTCTATGGAGAGGGTAAGGGTGTTGGGTGATGTCCACTGCAAGTTATGTAGAGGAAGGAGAGGGTGGAAATGCAGTGCAATCTCCCCAGGGAGGAGGTGTTAGGTAATGCCCACTGAATGTCAAGGAATCATTTTTTTTCCTGTCGATTTTTTATTTTCTGTGCATCATGAGATAAATACAAATCTGATACTCAGTCTTCAAAACATTCCAGTAATTTGGCACGAAACTTTCCTATAGAAACTATAGAACAAACATAGAAAAGAAAAGTCAGATGAAAATGAATGTGAAAATTAAGAAAAAAGTTAACAGTAGCAAACACATAAATAAATGAGAAGAGAATAAAAAAGAAAAATACAGTAGAGAAGGAGAGAGAGGGAGGCTTCTGGATGGCTGAGAATTATGTTTGGTGTGTGTGCCGTGAAGGTCAACCCTTCTGGGCTTGTATTTCTCGAAACATTTCCCAAGAGACACTACCTTCTAGTTCTCATTGTGAGAAACCCTGACTCCCTGGCTGGCTGGGTGGTTGTGTGCTTGTTTGGGTGGGTGTATGAGTTCATTCTCTCTCCAGTACTGGATCACCGATCCAATCCTGGATCAGTGATCCAGGTTAAGTCCTGGATCACTCACTGATGCAGTCCTGAATCAGTGAGTGTCTAGTTGGGAAACGTGGTAAGCGGTGTCCCTCAAGGCTCGGTTCTTGTCCAAGTCCTGCTTCTAAAATACTTAAATGAACTAAATTTGGGTTAACATTCAGAACTATCGGATGTGAATATCTGGTAGTTCTGCTAAGACTCATAATGCCTGTTTAAAAAAATCATAAAAAATCGAGTATTAAATATCGAATATAACTATAAAAATAAAATTGAAAATAACGAAAACGTTCCTATTTATAACATGCTGAAGTTTGATAAATTTTGCTTAATTTTAGCCGCAGTGAAAATTCACGTAATAGGCTTTCTCCGACCAGTAATTTTCCTAATAAAAACTGAAGAATTAAACACGTGTGCAACATCTTGATATCTGTATTTGTAGACGTTTCGCCATTTGTATTGATAAAGCCACTTGATGGCGAAACGTCTACAAAAAAACATATCCATATTTGTTTTTCAGGATTATAGAGCACTAAAACTAAATATAACTATGAAAAGAAAACGGGAAAAACTGAAAACTTTTCATTTTAAATTACAATTACAAAGTGCAGATAAATATTTTTACCAAAATGAATAACTTTTATATTCAATTGTACCATTTGGATGAGTCTCTTGTTGTGTATACACCGAGGGCAACAATGGAGGAGTACATGTCTTAGTATAATTATGTAAGTGGTATACAGTACCGATAAATAGATGAGCAAGACACACGTCCAACATTTGGGTATGTTTATTGTCAAAACGTTTCGTCCACACAGTATGCTTCTTCAGTCGTATACAGTGGTTATTAAATTTGGAGACAGAAGTATCGAAGTAAGGATGATGTAATCAATTCAACCTTGAAGTAATTTTTGACGTGGTCAGTCTATCAGAATGGAGAAGATTTAATTAAGCTTCAGAGTCTGAAACAATGGAATATGGGGCTCAACTCGTCGCCGGGCTGAGGGACTGAATATGGGGCTCAACTCGTCGCCGGGCTGAGGGACTGAATATGGGGCTCAACTCGTCGCCGGGCTGAGGGACTGAATATGGGGCTCAACTCCTCTCCGGGCTGAGGGACTGACTACCTCAAAAACTTCGAGGGTGATGGGATTATCACATAATCGATACCACTATTGTTTCCAAATTTAGTAACCTCTGCATTCGACTGAAGAAGCCTACTTTTTGACTCATCGTCATGTCATAGTATATATTGGTGGTGAACAGTTGACATGCAGAAATGACCTTCGTGTGTCTGCAATTAACAACCTCATTTAGCACAAGTATTTTAATACGCCGAGCGCACAGAAAGCTGACTAAATTGCGGTTTATTATAATTCCATTATGTCAGTAGTAATCCCGTTTTCTGTTTTGTAGGTTACAGTATAAGCGGAAAATCTGAAACTTATTTCTCAGCTCCTATTTTATGCCTTAATATGTGCACTGAGCAACAAAAGGTTGTGGTTACCGATAGTTCGTATCAGATCACCTTAGTATCGTAGATAGGAAGTAGCAGATGCCTTTCCATCATAATGTAACTTGTTAGAAAAGTAAAACATTAATTTGTCTGCTACATTAAGTCTACAATAAGTTTTGGCAGTTAAGTTTATTTGAGAAATCAGACACGTGAAATATAGCGAGGGCATAGACAGGGGGCCCACACTATAAAACTTAAGATACGTTTTTCCCTCTCCTCCAGTCATTTGAGCACGTCAAAAAAATGACATAAAAAAGGGAAAAATTTCTTGCTATAGTGATATATCATCTAAAATTTTATGATAGTAGTTAAACTACCAAATGATGAGGTTGTAATCTATTATACGTTCCAATCTTTCTGCTGCTGTTCGTCTGTTGTTGTTGTCATCCATGTCTTGCTCCCACTTCTACTCTTCCAATAAAATCTTCATGGCTGTTTATCTAACTGGTATGTATCTTTTCCCGTTCCATGCAGGGAGTTACAGGAGGGAACTGTGTGTGTGTGGCGATATCCTTCCCGGGTTTTCAGTAGAAAGTGTGAAATGTAATGTGTTTTACTATCCGCCTTACCTATTTGCTCCCATAAAACTCTACCATTGGCTCTGCGTGGGAAGAATTTCTTGAGGAAAAAAAAAGGTCTCACTTGAGGTGTAAAATTC
>WNWK01025221.1:0-28791 GCA_009830355.1 Cherax destructor
CTTTTTAAAATTTTTAAAACCCCATTTTCCACTTGTATCCTCGATCATGTCCCCCCTCATTCTGTTTTACAAGTGAATGAAATTTTGGGGCCCAAACTTTTTCGTAGGGAAAGATTTAAAATTCTATGTATTAATTTGTCTTTCCCCTTGAATGTTTTCTAACAATTTATGTCCATTCTGTAATATGGAGACCAGAACTGATTAACTAGGTGGGCCTTATAATGATGTATAAAGTTGAATATAACCTGGGGACTTCTTTCCCTTCTTGTTAAATCCCAGTAATCTATTTGCCTTATTACGTACGCTTAGGCATTCTGTTTGGTTTAAGGTTTTTACCATCCCCCCAAGCCTTTCCCGCAATCTGTATGGAAGCCGATTTAACTTAAAAAATTTTGGGTTAGGCACCCCGGTTTCAAAACCTTGCATTTATCTACATTGAACTGCATCGCCATTTTCTGACCACGAATTAAGTTTGTCTAAATCTTCCGAAGCGACATCTATGTTTGAATCAATTATCCACCTATCTTCGTGTCGTCGGCGAAGCTCATATCACGAATTCCTCATCAAGGTCATTGATATATTATAAATAACAAGGGCCTAAGACTGATCCCTGTGGAACACCACTTGTTACAATATTGGGATTTAACCCCTTTTGCACACTTTTGTTCCTATTGGTGACCCATGACTGACCATGACAGCATTTTCCCCCCAATGCCATGAGCTGCCATTTTTTTAACAGCCCGGGTGCTTTACCTATAAAAACCTTAAAAGCTAAAAAAAACAATATCAATTCTTTATCGTGATCAACAGCCTCAAAAGTTTTACTGAAAAAGGTTAATAAATTAGATGGCGGAAGGGCCCCCTCGTGAACCCATGCTGGGTATCTTTAATCAAATTATGGTTATCTAGATGGCTTCTAATAATATCAGCTATAATTGATCTAGTAATTTGCCTACAATTGAGGTCAGGCTTATTCGGTAGTTTGATGTGACTTGTCCCCTGCTTTATAAATAGGAATTACTTCCAAAATCTTCCAATTAACACTACCCGTTTGAAGAAAAAATTTAAAAAATGTTAGATATTGGTTCACAGATTCCTTTTTGCTTCCTTAAAACCCCTTGAAAACCCTCGGACCCGGCGATTTATTTTTTTCATCGGTCCAGCTGTTTCATAACTTTCCCCCGGGACTGTGATATTACATAATTTATCTTCTTCGGGCCCTTAAAAATTAAAATTACTGGGATATTAAATGTTTCCCCTGTGTAAAACCGAGAGAAAATAATTATTAAAAATGGCACATATCATTCCCTTGTCAGTAAGATCCCCAAAGTTTTTTTTAAGGGGACCCCTTTTTTTCCCTAATTTTGTTCTATAAACCGGGAAAAAATTTTTTTGGGTTTGTTTTTAATTAGCAACTTTTTTTTCATGCCCCCTTTAGCTTTTCTTTTCCCTTTTAACGCCCTCTTAATGCAGTATCTGATTTATAAGATGACCCCACCTCTTTTTTCGCCTATAAATTCCTTTCTTCCCCAAAAAATATTTGGGCCCATTATTCATCCATTTTGGGCATTTTCTTTATCTAATTTTTTATGGGTAAATGTTCTTTTGGGGAGCCGTATAGTGTTAAGAAAAAAGTCATATTGATACCTCTCTTCTTCACCCCCGTCCAAGTTTTAAAAGTTTTCCCAAGTCCATTTAGAGGTTTTTGGAGCATTCGGTTAAGTAAGCTTGGGAAGCTGGAGAGAATAGGTGTCTGGAGTTGGAGAGCTGTGTAGTAGTAGACTTAGGGAGATTTCGTTGACCTTATTGAACTCTGCTTTAAATTCAACTGCTTTTCTTTCAACAAACTGTCTCTATAAACGCTTTGGCATGCAGAACCTTCAGAGAGTGATCAACACAGCTGAACCGGCCATCCAGCTCACACCTGAAGAAGAGTGTAGATAAACAGTCCAGAGAACAGACAAGTTGATAAATTAGACACATCAGCAACACAGTGGCTTTGTATTGGATTCATTACTACAACTACTACGACTACCACCACTACAGCTACTACCACTCCTTTCTTTTCCCTCCCCCTACCGTAATGCCTTGAGACCTTTCCCACCTTTTCTCAACCCGGTTGTGACTTGGCACTTTGTCCAGGAACGACCAAAACGTCGTCATAAGGTCCCTCTCATAAATGCGGATTTTTGCTGAGTGCTTATAGTGTTTAATATAAGTAAAACCTTCCTGAAGTTATTAATTTATATATTTTTTTCATCTATTTAGATTTTGATAAAGCGCTAAGTGTGTGTGGGGTCATTCATGGCAAGGAATGGTGCACGTATTTCAGGGACAGTTTCATCACTCTCCATGGTGAAGAAGACTATCTACCTAAAGGTCTTCAAACATCATGCATATCTCGCCTTTATCGGAGATAGTTTAATGTTTCATACAAAAAATTATAACCAGTTTTATTTGTCCGCAGCCTGGACCCCAACCCATTGATTCGTCATACCTTTTGGTCGACAGCAGCAATGGGCATCCACCTTTCCATGTACTTGCTGGGTTTCAACCAGACATCTTTCCAGAGGCTTGTGTCTGTCAGTAGCCTTCAAGCATCAAAGAGGCAAGTAAATATCAAGTTGATCAGGAAAAATCCTGGCTAAAAGAACAGGTGGAGGATCGAACATTCTTCAGTTTTGTGCTAAATGTCTAATATGGTTTTGTAATTCACATTAAAAACTGAAATTAGACAACAAGCTCATCCTAGCCTCTACCAGTCTGTCAGTTTAAGTAATTCTAAAGTAGAAGTGGAACCACAGGGGCGTTGACCCCCGGAACGCCCTCCAGGTATCTATTAATACGTTTACAAATGTGGTGACAGTTAAGCAGTTGTGGAGGATCAGCTTTTAATCAAGTACTGCTGTGTATTGCTGTAAACTGTGGTGATAAAGTACAGTGATAAAGTCAGTGGCTTCTTTATGGGTCACGAATAAACCAAAATTGGCCAAACTGTGGGATTCAGCGGTTACAGTGCTCTAAAATAATTACCAGTTAATATTTGTTATATATTCACTGGCAAGAATGTAATAACTGTACTGCTAATTATTGTTAACTCAAGTGTTAAAGTTCTCATATTTGAATCTTTTCAATATTACTAGAGAAAGGTCAAGACTTGGAGATCTTTGTATTAGCTTCAGCTGAACTGAGTACTGAAGTTGAACACATGTTAAAGAAAACAAAGTACTGAACAACTGCCAAAATATAGACTAAATTAGTTATGTCACTGGAATAGTGACAGGTATAAATTTTTACACTGCACTGGTGGTATACCTGGAGGGTGTTTCAGGGGTCACGCCCCCGCGGCCCTGTCCATGACCAGGCATATAAGGTGACACACTGAGGTGCTGCACTGATTCCTTTCCTTATGTCCATTATATTCATGTTGTTATTTTGGCATTCTTTTAATATTTATCTAAACGTTACTACACTTAATTTCGAAATAAATTATGTCAAACATTTCCTTCGCAAAATCATATTTAATTTTCCATATATTTTTTAAATAATCTGTTTAACATAAATACAAAATTGAGATAAAATACCTTAAAATATGTGTAATTGAAACACTAAACTAACTAGGAAGATCAGTTGTACATGTTCAAATTATTATAATTATTTTTTTCAGCATGTCCATTGAATGAATCAAAATATTGTCTGGGACATATATAACACTTGATATGTTTCTGTCACTGCTTGATCCAAGATCAGTATCCCAGTAATTCATAAGCTTAGGCCATTCTACCTCAGTGAAGGAAAATAAATAGTATAGGGTACGGCATAAGTCTGTGATGCATTTTACTACCAGCAACTAGGATTTGAAGACAGATTAGCATCTACACAACCCAGCATCCATTCAAACCTTACACTAATAAATGCTGTGTTAGAGAATAATAAGCAAGTCAGAAGAGGCATTATTTAACTGTCACGTTGTAAAGATTTCCTAAATATACCACCACTTTAAACATAAAGCAGCAAAGATGTTATCTGCTTGAAGCCAAGTGAATGTGGCAATCACAAATTATTGCATAAAAAATAATAATTAAATTTTCCATATTTCTTCATTAAAATTAATAAAATGCCACCAACGCCTCTCTTTAAGGATGATACAATAGCGTTTAAGTTTTTAATCTGATAAGAGATAGAATTAGTTAATTGCAAGGAAAGTTTGAAGCTGATCAGAATATGAATTCTGCTGTTGTCAAACAGAATTCAGTAATTCCAACTTTGTTAACTGTGTAACTAAATTGTTATATTCGTCTGCGTCTGAAGGTATCAAATTAGTCTTACTGAAGCTATTTTACAGTAAGATACGAGCATACCATAACATTTTAAATATAAAATTTGTTTCAACTCACCCAGATTACAATCTCATCTAAGTAGGATATACTTTAATTAAAAAATTAAGCCAATCAGAAAAGACTTTCTGAAGTTTCTGAATGGAAGCCTAAATCAAGAATGGTCAAAATGTAATTGACCAGGGGCTCCCTACTCGATGTATTTCACCAAACTAAAAATTTGAAGCCGATCGGACGATAAATTCTCATTTTTTAAATGAAAGCCTTCAAGAAACAGTAAAAATCGGCAACGCGCAGGGAAAATCTGTTAATTAATTAATTCCTCAAAACGCAGCTACTAAAGGAATATAAATGAGTCTGCTCTGACAAAATTCGTAATTCACAGGTCAGTAGCAGCTCCTCTGACCTCTGGCAAATTGCTTCTGCTTTAGGGTAAGAGACTAATTGTCTTGCACCTAAAGTGATAGATTGATTTCATCAAACTATCTATCCACTTGCTACTTCTACTTACACTTTAAATCACACTAACAGATGGGAAAAAAACCAAAAGGTTTTTAATTTTTAAAAATTTTTTTAAAAAAATTTTTAAAAAAAAAATTTTAAAAAAAAATTTTGGGGGGAAAAAATTTATTTTTAAAAAAAAAATTTTTTTTTTAAATTAAAAAAAAAACCCTTTTTAAAAATTTTTTAAAAAAAATTTTTTTAAAAAAAAAAAAAATTTTTTTTTAAAAAAAAATTTTTTCCCAAAAAATTTTTTTTTTTGTCCCTTTTTTTTTTTTAAAAAAAAAAATTTTTTTAAATTTTAAAAAAAAAAAATTTTCCCCCTTTTAAAAAAAATTTTTTAAAAAATTTTTTTCCCTTAAAAAAAATTTTTAAAAATTTTTTAAAAAAAAACCCGGAAAAAATTTTTTTTAAATTTTTTTTTCCAAAAAAAAATTTTTTTTTTGGGGGGCCCCCCTTTTTTAAAAAAAATTTAAAAAAAAAAATTTCCTTTTTTAAAAAATTTTTTTTAAAAAAAAAAACCCCCAAAAAAAAAATTTTTAATTAAAAAAAAACCCAAAAAAAAAAATTTTGGTTCCCCAAAATTCAAAAAAAATTAAACCCCGGGCCCCTTTAAATTTTTAAAAAAAAAAAAAAATTTATTTTTTTTTAAACCCAAAAAAACCCCCCCAAAAATTTAAAAAAAATTTTTAAAACCAAATTTAAAAAATTTTTTTTTTTTTTTCCTTTTTTTTTAAAACCTTTTTTCCCCGGGGGGGGTTTTTTTTTTTTTTTTTTTGGGGGAAAAAAAAAAAAGGGCCCCCCCTTTCCTTTAAAAAAAAAAAAAAAAACCAAAAATTTGGGTTTTTTTTTTTATTTTTGGGTTTTTAAAAATTTGTTTTTTTAAAAAAAAAAATTTTTTTTAAAAAAAATTTGGGAAAAAAAAGGGGGGGGAAAGGGGTTAAAAAATTTTTTTTAAAAAAAAAAAAAAAGGGGGAAAAAAAAAAAAGGAATGTTAAAAAAAGGGGAAAAAAAAGGGGGGGTTTTTTTTGGGGTTGAAAAAATTTGGGGAAAAAAAAAAAATTTTTTTTGGGGGAACCAAATTAAAAGAAAAAAAATTAAAAAAAAAAAGGGGGGGGGGAAAAAAAAAATTTTTAAAAAATTTTTTTAAAAAAAAGGGGGGGAAAGGGGGAAATTTTTTGGGGAAAAAGGAAAAAAAATTTTTAAAAGGGGGAAAAAATTTTTGGGGAAAAAAAAATTTTTAAAAGGGGGGGGGGGGGGGGAAAAAAAGGGGTTAAAAAATTTTTGGGGGTTTTTTAATTTTTGGGGGGGGTTTAAAAAAATTTAAAAAAAAAAAAAGGGAAAAAAGAAAAGTTTTTAAAAAAAAAAATTTTTTTGGAAAAAAAAAAATTGGGGGATTGGGGTTTTTTTGGGGGGGGAAAGTTAAAATTTTTTAAGTTTTAAAAGTTTTTTTTGGGGGGGGGGCGGGGGGAAAAAAAAGGGGGTTTTTGGGGGGGAAAAAAAAAAAAAGGGGGGGGGTTTAAAAGGTTTTAAAAATTTTGGGGGAAAAAAAGGGGGGGGGGGGGGGGAAAAAAGGGGGTAAAAGAAAAAGGGGAAAGGGGGGGGTTTTTTTTTAAAAAATTTTTTTAAAAAAAAAGGGGGGGGGGAAAAAAAAAATTAAAAAAAAAAAGGGGGGGGGAAAAAAAAGGGGGGAAAAAAGGGGGGGGAAAAAAATGGGGGAATTTTTTGGGGGAAAAAAGGGTTAAAAGGGGAAAAAAAAAAAGGGGGGGGAAAAAAAAATTTTTAAAAAAAAAAAAAAAGGGGGGGTGGGGAAAAAAAAATTAAAAAGGGGGGGAAAAAAAAAAAAAGGGGGGGAATTGGGGGGAAAAGGGGGGGGAAAAGGGGGGTTTTTGGGGGGGGGTTGTTTTTTTGGGGGGAAAAACCCCAAAAGGGGAAAAAAAACCCGGTGGGGGGGTTGGGGGGTTTTAAAAAAAAGGGGGGGGGGGGTTTTTAAAAATTTTGGGGTTTAAAGGGGCCCCCGGGGGAACCCCCCCCCCCGGGGGGGGGGGGCCCCCCTTTTTTTTGGGGGGGGGGTTTCGGGGCCCCCCCTTTTTTTGGGGAAAAAAAAAGGGGGGGAAAATTTTTTGGGGGGATTTTTAAAATTTTTTTAAAATTTTTTGGTCCCTTTTAAATTTCCCCCCAAAGGGAAAAAAAAAACCCCTTTTTTGGGGGGTTTTAATTTTTTTTTTTTTCCCCGGGTTTAAATTTTTTAAAAAAAAAGGGGGGGGGGGGGGTTTTTTTGGGGTTTGGTTTTTTTTTTGGGGGGGGTTTTTAAAATTTTTAAAAAATTTTAAAAAAAATTAAAAATTTTTTTTTAAAAAAAAATTTTATTTTTTTAAAAATTTTTAAAAAAAACCCCCCAAAAAAAAAAAAAAAGGGGGGGAAAAAAAAAAAGGGCCCCCAAAAAAAATTTTTTTAAAAAGAAAATTTTTTAAAATTTTAAAAAAAAATTTTAAAAATTTTTAAAAAAAAAAAAAAAAAAAAATTTTAAAAATTTTTAAATTTTAATTTATTTAAATTTTTAAAATTTTATTTTTTAAAAAACCCAAATTTATATAAAAAAAAATTTTTAATTTTTAAAAATTTTTTAAAAAAACCAATTTTTCCCCCAAAAACCCCTTTTTCCCCTTTTAAAATTTGGTTTAAAAAAAAAAAATTGGAAAAATTTTTTTAAAAAAGAAAAAGGGGTTTTTTTGGAAAAACCAAAAGGGGCCAAAAAAATTTTCCCCCCCCTTTTCCAAAAAAAAAAAAAATTGGTAAAAATTTTTTTTTAAAAATTTTTTCCCCCTTTAAAATTTTTTTTTTAAAAAAAAAAAAAAAAAAAAAATTTTTTTATGGTAAAAAAAAAAAGGGGAAAAAATTTTTTTTTTTTTAAAAAAATTTTTAAAATTTTTTGGGGGGAAAATTTTTTTTTTTTTAAACCCAAGTTTTTTTAAAATTTTAAAATTTTTTTTAACCCAAAAATTTAATTAAAAAAACCCCCCGGGGAAAAAAAAAAACCCCCTTTTTTTAAATTTTTTTTTAAAAAAAATTTTTTTTTCCCCCTTTTTTTTTTAAAAAAAATTTTCCCTTAAAAAAATTTAAAAAAAAACCCCCCCCTTTTTAAAAAATTTTTTTTTTTTTTTAAAAAAAAAAAAAAAACCCCAAAAAAAAAAAAAAAATTTTTAAAAACCCCCAAAATTCGGGAAGGGGGGAAAAGTTTTTCCAAAAAAAATTTAAATTCCCCAAAAAAAAAATTTTTTTAAAAAAAAACCTTTTTCCTTTTTTTTTTTCCCCCCCAAAAAAAATTTTAAAAAAAAAAACCCCAAAAATTTTCCCCCCCCCAAAAAAATTTTCCTTTTTTTTTTCCCTTTTTTTTTTTAATTTTTTTAATTTTCCCCCAATCTTTTTTTTAAATTTTTTTTTTTAAAAAAAAATTTTTTTTTTAAAAAAATTTTTTTTTTAAAAGGGTTTTAACTTTTTCCCCCCTTTTTTTTAAAAAATTTATTTAATTTTTTTTTAAAAAAAGGGGTTTTTAAAAAAAACCCCCAAAATTAAAGGGGGGTTTTTTTTAAAAATTTTTTTTTCCCCCCCCAAAAAAAAATTTTTTTTTAAAAGTTAAATTTTAAAAAAAAATTTAAACCCCCCCCAAAAAAAAAGGCCCCCCCCTTTTTTTTTTTTTTAAAAAATTTTTTCCCCCTTTTTTTCCCCCCTTTCAAAAAAAAAAACTTTTAAATCTTTTTTTTTGGGTTGTTTTTTTTTTAAAAAAAATTTTTTTTTTTCCCCAAAATTGCCCTTTTTAAAAAAAAAAAACCCCCCCCAAAAAATTTGGCCCCCCTTTTTTTTTTTTTATAAACCCCGGGGTTCCGGAAACCTTTTCCCCCCCTTTTTTTTCCCCCCTTTTTCCTTAAAACCCCCCCAAAAAAAAAAAAAAAAAAGGGGTTTTTTCCCTTTCCCCAATTTAAAAAGGGGTTTTTTTTTTTTTTTCCCCTTTTTTTTTCCTTTTTCCCCCCCCCAAAAAAAAAACCCCCCCTTTTTTTAAAACCAAAAACCTATTAAAACCTTTTCCTTTAAAAAAGGGGGAAAATTAGTAAAAAAAAACCCCCTTTAAAACCCAATTTTAAAATTTTTTTTAAAACCTTTAAATTTAAAAATTTTCCCAATTAATTTTGGTTTTTAAAAAAAACCCCCCCCTTTTTTTTTTTTCCCCCCCCTTTTTTTTTTCCCCGTTTTTTTTTCCTTTTTAAAAATTTTTTTTAAAAAAAAAAAATTTTTTTAAAACCCCCTTTTTTTTTAAAAACCCCCCCAAAATTTTTTTTTTAAAAATTTTTTTTAAATTTTGGGGGGGGGGGAAAAATTTTTCCCAAAAAAAAAAAAGGGTTTTTTTGGTTTTTTTTTTTTTGGATTTTTTTTGGGGTTTTTTTTTTGGGGAAAAAATTTTTTTAAAAAAAATTTGGGTTTTAAAGGGGGCCCTTTTTAAAAAAAAAAATTTTTAAAAAAATTTTTTTTTTTAAAAAAAAAAAAACCCGTTTTTTTTTCCTTTTTTTTTTAAGGAAAATTAATTTTTTTGGGGGTTTTTTTTTCCCTTTCCCCCCAAAAAAAAAAAAGGGGTTTTTAAAATTTTTTTCCAATTTTTTTTTGGGAAAAAAGGGGGGTTTGGGGGGGGGGGGGGAAAAACCCCCCCTTTTAAAAAAAACCCAAAATTTGGGGGTTTTTTTTGGGGGGAATTAAAAAAGGGAAAGGGGAAGGGGGGTTGGGTTTTGGGGTTTTAAAATTTTAAGAAACAAGTGATTTTTTAATTTTTTTTAAAAAGGAAAAAATTTTTTTTAAAGGGGGGGGGGTAAAGGGTTTTTTAAAAAGGGGGGTTTTAAAAAAAAAAAAAAAAAAAAAATTTTTTTTTTCCCTTTTTTAAATTAAAAAAAAAATTTTTTAAAAAACCCCGGGGGGGGCCCCCCCCAAAAAGGGGGGGGGGGGAAAAAAAAAATTTTTTTTTTTTTTTTTTTTAAAAAAAAACCCTTTTTGGGGGAAAAATTTTTTTTTTAAAGTTTTTTTTTCCCCCTTTTTTCCCCCCCCTTTTAAAAAAAAAAATTAAAATTTTTAAAAATTTTTTTGGGGGATTTTTTTTTTGGGGGTTTTTAATAAAAAATTTTTTTCCTTTTTAATTTTCCTTTATTTTTTCCATTTTAAAAAAATTCCAAAAAAGGGGGCCTTTTGGAAAAAAATTTTTTGGGAAAAACTTTTTTTTAATTTTTTTAAATTTTTTTTTTTTTCCCCTTAGGTTTTGGGGGTTTTTTTTTTAAAAAACCCCAAATTTTTTTTTTTTTTAAAATTTTTATTTTTAAATTTAAAATTTTTCCCCCTTTTAAAATTTTTTTAAAAAATTTCCCCCGGAAACCCCCCCCCCCCAAAAATTTTTCCCTGGTTTTTGGTTTCAAAAAAACGGGTTTTTTTTTCCCCAAAATTTTTTTCCTTTTAATTTTCCCCTTTTTTCCCCCCCTTTTTAAAAAAAACCCCAAAAAACCCCCCCGGTTTGCCCCCTTTTTTTTCTTTTTTTTCCCCCATTTTCCCTTTTTCCCCTTTTTAAAAGGGCCCTAAAAAAAAATTTTTTCCCTTCCTTTTTTTTAAAAAATTTTTTAAAAAAAAAATTGGGAAAATTTTTTTCCCCCATTTTAAAAAAAAAAAACCTTAGGGGGGTTTTTCCCCCCTTTTGGTTTTTTCCTTTTTTTGGGGGGTTTTTTAAAAATTTAAAAAAAAAAAAAAACCTTCAAAAAAAAAAAAAAAATTTTTTTTTTTTTTTTTTTTTGGGCCCCTTTTTTTTTTTCCCTTTTTTTTTCCACCTTATTACCCCCAAAATTTTAAAATGGGCCTTTTGGTTTTTAAAGGGAAAGGGGTTTTTTTTAAATTTTTTTAAAAAAATTTTTTTTTTTTCCCCCCCGGGAAAATTAAAGAAAAAAGGGGGGGCCCCCCCCCTTTTTCCCCCAAAAAAAAAAATTTTTTTTTTTCCCTTTTTTTTTTTGGGGAAATTTAAATTTCCCCCCTTTTTTTTTTCCTTTTTACTTTTTTATTTTTTGGCCCCCCCTTTCCCCCCCCAAAAAAATTTGGGGGGAAAAAAAAAAAATTTTTCCCTTTAAAATTTTTTACCTAAATTTTTTTCCCCCCCCCCCAAAACCCCTTTTTTTAAAAATTTTTTGGGGTTTTTTTGTTTTTTTTCCCCCCCCAAATTTTTTTTTTTTTCCCCCTTTTTTAATTCCTTTTTTTTTTATTTTTTCCCCCCTTCCCCCTTTTCACCTTTTTTCCTTTTTTAAAAGGTTTTTAATTTTTTTTAAATTTTTTTTTTTTTTAAAACCCTTTTCCCCCCCCAAAAAAACCCCCCCCAAAAAAAAAAAAAAAGGGGCCCCCCCCAAATTTCCCCCCCCCTTTTTTTAAAAATTTTTTAAAAAAAAAATTCGGGGGGGAAAACCTGGGGGAAATTTTTTTTTTTAAAATTTTTAAATTTAAACCCTAAAAAAAAAAAAAAAAAAATTTTTTTTTCCCCTTTTAAAAAAACCCAAAAAAAAAAGGGGTTGCCCAAAACCCCCAAAAAAAGGGAAAAAAAAAACCCCAAAACCCAAATTTAAAAGGGAAAAAGGGTTTTTTTCCCCGGGAAAAATAAGGGGGGAAAAAAAAAATTTTTTTAAATTTTTAAAAAGTTTGGGGGCCCTTTTTTTGGGGGGGGGCCCCCTTTTAAAAAAAACCCCCCCAAACCCCCCCCCAAAAAAAAGGGGGGGAAATTTAATAAAAAAATTTAATTAAAATTTTTTCCTTTTTTTGGTTTTTTTTAAAAAATTAAAATTTCCCCCCAAAAAAAAAAAACCCCCCCTTTTTTTTTTTAACCCCCCAAAACCCAAAAAAAGGGGGGGCCCCTTTTTTCCTTTTTTTTTTTTTGGGGGGGGCCCCCAAAAAATTTTTTGAAATTTTTTAAAAAACCCTTAAACCCCAAAAAAAAAAAAATTTTGGGGGTTTTTAAAAAAAAAAATTTTTTTTTTTAAAAAAAAGGGGGGGGAAACTTTTTCCCCCAATTTTTAAAAAAAAAAAAAGGGGGGAAAAATTTTCCAAGACAGAGAGATAAAAAAAAAAGGTTTTTTTAAAAAAAAAAAAAAAAAAAAGGGGGGGAAAAAAAGGGGCCAAAAAAAAAAAAGGGGAAACCAAAGGGCCCTATGAAAATACAAAATCCCCTTTTTTAAAACTGGGCCCCCAAACCAAAAATGAAAATAACCCCAAAATGAAATCAAACAAAGCAAACACATAAAAACAAATGGGGGAAAAAAAACCAAAGCCCTTTCCCCCACAAAAAACAAATCACAACCCTGCAACAATTTCAAAACAAATGAAAATTCAAACACAAAAACAAACCCCTAAAACCCCCAAAAAACACAACATAAAACCAAATGCCCAACTTTAAACAAAATTTCAAAATAACAACCTACACCAAACACACACAAAAACCAACACAACACACACACACATGAGATTCAAAAAGGGGGGTTCACAAGGGGGATAGAAGGGGGCCCCCAAAAAAAGGAGGAGAGGGGAGGAATTTCACCATCAGGTGTGGACACAGTACACACAACTGAGGGGGAAGTGAATAGGCTACTAAGCGAGCTAGATACCTCCCAAAGGCGATGGGGGCCCGGGTAACATCTCTCCATGGGTCCTGAGGGGAGGAAGCAGAGAAGCTATGTGTACCCTAACAACGTCTTTCCCATCTATCCCAAACAGGGCAACTTTTCCTGAGGTATGGAAGACAGCAAATGTAGTTCCCAATTTTTAAAAAAGGGCAGGAACGTAGCACTAAACTACAGACCAGTGTCACTGGCCTTTTATAGCATGCAAAGGGCATGGAGAAATAGTCAGGAGAAGGTGGTGGGGGACCTAGAAAGGAATGAGATTATTAACGACGGCCAACACGGTTTCCGGGAGGGGAAAACCTGTGTCACAAACCTCTGGGTTCACCCACAGGGGGGGACAAAATAAGACAAGAGAGAGAGGGGGGGGTAGATTGTATTCTTGGAATGTGAAAGGGGTTTGACACAGTTTCCCCACAAGGGTTAGTGCAAAAAATTGGAGGACCAGGAGGGGGAACAGGAAGGCACTACAATGGATCAGGGAATACCTGTCAGGAAAACGGGAGCAGGGCATGGTACGTGGTGGGGGTCCCGAGTGGGGGGTGACGGCGGGGTTCCCAAATGGGCAGTCCTGGGACCAATGCTGTTTCTGGTATTTTTGAACGAAAGACGGAAGGAATAGACTCCGAAGTGTCCTGTTTGCAGATGATGTGAAGTTGATGGGAAAAATTCAGTTGGGCGAGGGCCAGGGGATAACTACAAAGGGGTCTGGAAAAGGCTTCAAACCCGGGCCATCAATTGGCTCCTGAGTTCAACCCCCCCCAAATCAAAGTCATGAAAATTGGGGGAAAAGGGGGAAAAAAACCGCAGACAGAGTACAGCCTAGGGGCCCGAGACTGCAAATAATCAAGGAAAAAAAACCGGGGGGAGTATAACACCAGGAACATCTCCTGAGGCGCACATCAACCAAATAACTGTGCAGCATATTGGGGGCCCCAGGAAACCTAAAAACAGCATTCCGAATCTTAAAAAGAATCGTTCGGGGGCCCCGACATTTTGTCTTACCCATACTGGGTATGCAGCACCAGTTTGGAAAGAAAACCTGGGCCCAAACACGTGAAAAGCTCGAGAAAGTGAAAAATTTTCAACAAGACTGGGGCCCGGGCTAAAGGGATTTTCCTAGAAAAAAGGTTAAGGAAAAAGACCTAACGGCACTGGGGGGCAGGAGAAATAGGGGGGGGCATGATAACAACATATAAGATCTGAGAGGAATTGACAAAATTTGGGAAAAAACAGAATGTTCCGAGATGGGACACAGCAACAAGGGGGCACAGTTGGAAGTTGAAGCTCAGATGAATCCGGGATTTTGGGAAATTTTTTGTCCAGAGTGGTCAGGAAATTAATAATTTGGGGAAATATGTAATGGAGGCAGGATTCATTCATGATTTTAAAGAAAAGGTTTATAAAGCTCAAAGGTGCGGGAGAGTGACCCAGTAGTAGCCAGTTAAGAGACGGGGCCAGGAGCTATGAAAGACCCCTGCAACCACAACTAGGTGAGTACACATGCTGCCAGCGCAAGTATTCCCCCTAGGCGTGGTTTTTGGGGCGGGGGTAAGTCTAAAAGGGTTAAAACCCCAAATGTAAGTGAAGGTGTCCTCTCCAGGGGTGTGCAAAAAATAGGGTAAAAATACATAGTAATTGGAACTTAAAAACCAGAAGTCAGGTGTTTCTATTATACTAGTCACTGGGGGAAAACTAAGTGGGAGAAAGTTAGCATCCCACTAGGAAACAAAGTTGTCTAGCAAATACAAGTTGGGGGCTACAAAAAATTTTAATCTATGGTATAAAGTGTATTAAGGGACAGAAACAGTACATGCAAACAAGGGCTTGTGGAGTGCACAGGATTGAATGTGTGTACATACAAACACACGAAGGGGTACCCTGTTTAAACGTCATTTTCAGCCATAAACCCTTTAAAAAACCAGGCACCAACCCCGCCCACATCCTCTCCCTGTTCTATTCCCTTCTCTCTCTCCTCCCCTCTGTCTCCCCCCTTCCCTCCCCCTCCTCCCTCTTACCTTATCTCCCATTCTATCACTTTTTCTCTCTCTCCCCCCTCACCTTCCATCCATCTTCCTTCTCTCCCCCCCCCCTCCATCCCCCTCCCCCCAGACTTTCCCTCCAAACCCTTTTCCCCAACTCCCTGAACCCCATCTTTCCCCAACCCCCTCCCCCCCCTCTTCCCCCCTTTTTAGCCAGCTGTTTAAACCCCCCTCCCCACTCCATCTCTCATTTTTCCCGTTTTCTCTCTCCCCCTCCCTCTCTTTCCCCTTTCTCTCTCACTCTCTCCCCCCCTCTCTCCCTCCTCACCCCACCCATCTTCCTTCTACTCCCCATCTCCTCCCAGAAATGCAGCAACCACCCCCCGCCCCACCCCGGGGTCGACAGGAACTGCCCGACGTGCCATATTGTCTGTTCCCCCCAGGGAGAGACTTGGAGTGGACAAAAAAAAATGAGAATATAGAATCAAATTAAAAAGGGAACATTACTAGAAAATGGGGTTAAAAACGGTAGCGGGCTATTCTCTTGGAAATATACCGCCACCCCCGTTGTTTAATAGTGGAAGGGTTTAAAAAAAACGATAGTCATGGGGGAAAAGGGGGGAAAACATGGGGTTTGGGTTAAAAACAGGAAAACCCCGTGAGAAATAATACAGGATAGTTATAAAAAAATGGGTCTGATAAGTACTGGCTCTTTGGGTAGCATGGCCTGAAAACACGAGCAGTAGGCACCTTATTAGGAGCTTGACTCTCCACAGAAAAAAAAGATAACATCAATAGGTTATTAAATTTAGTCTCTGACACATGGATCTTATATACATGGCTCAAGGGGGAAAAAAAAAAAATACCCAGGTAAGACCACTTTCAATTTAATAAAACCCTTACAGGGGGGATTTGAAAGAACTGACACAAAAAAAAAAAATTTTAGCAACCAAATTTAAATTTTTATTACAGGACTGGCTTTTCTGCCGTCAAAAAACCTCCCCCAAAAAGTTTAGGGACTCCATTGCTTTCCATACTGAGGTTTAAATGTTCTTGATACGTTCCTGCTTTGGGATGCTCCTGAGACCTTCCCAAACCCAGATTACAAGCCCGGTTTGATCCCCCCAGGACTATAGTGTTCAAAGGGCTCTCTAGCACTTCCTCTCCCCCCCGTATCTCCTTGGATCTCTCCCACTTTGGAGGCATATCTTTGGGGGTGCCTGGTTGCTGTAAACCCCCAAAAAATATTTTTCGGGGTTGTCCAAAAAAAACAAACAAGAACTTCTTCAACAAAAATTAAAAAATCTTAAAAAAATAATGAACATAATTAACAAATTATCAAAACAATAAAAAAAGATATATCACAAATAATTTAAGATTTTTCATAAAAAATAAGACAGCTGAAATACAGTGAACCAAAAAGTATAACTTAACACAATTATAAGACACAAAAGAATGAACATATATTGAAAATAACATGAAACAAAAAGGGTAATATGAATTAAGACAGGAAAATAAAATAATTTGGGGGGATAGCAAAAACACAGGTAAGCTAGGTTAAGGGAAGTTAAAGTGACAGATAAATTACAGGGAAAAAAACATAGTTAAACATAAATTTGTAGATATTTTAAAAAAGTATTAGCATAAAAGATAGGGTTTGGAAAAATTATGGGGTTTTAAAAAAAAAATAAGTGGTAGATCACATGGGGCAAAAAAAAAGTCATTTTTTAAATTATCATTATTCTTTCAATTTACTCTAATCCTTACAATATTTTTCAAAAAGGGGTTTGTTCCTTTCCCCTTTTCAAAATGGCTAACCAAAAAAGACTACATTTTATCAATTCTTGAGCTTCTCTACTTATCTCCCCTTTAAAATAGATTATGAACTCACATGTTGGGAGCAGATTAAATACATGAGCAGTCAAAAGAAAACTGTTTAAGCTGACAAATGGGTGAGGGAGGGTTTTTTTATAGTCTCCCCTGTGTTTCCCCCCCTCTCGTTTGAACAGCACTCCCAACCCCCGTACACAAACCCCTTTAAAAAATTTTGCAGAAAAAAAGCTCAACTTGCCTCTATAAACCTTATTTTTACTCCCAGTAATTATTACAATGAATATTAATACTAGAAAAAAATAGACACAAAAAAAAGACCTTTATACACTATATTACAGAATAACACAAATTCTAGAGAAAAAATTTTTTGGAACCTAAATAATCAGAACAACAGAATGCGAGGGGGGGAATAAAGTGGAATTGTTTTATAGCATCATCTACATAAATAGTAATAATCACAACATTAATAGTAATAATCACAACATTAATAATAATAATGAACATTTTCTGAACTCATCACTAAAAATTTAAAACACCACCTTTACCAATTTAATCAGGGAAGGGGTTCTTTTTTCCCAAACCCCCTTCCCCCCAGCCTTTCCCTCCCCCTCTCTTTCCCCCAAAATCCCTGCCCCCCCTCCTCCCCCCAAACCCCTTCCCCCCGTCCCTCCCATTGCTTAACCAGCCTTAACCCCCTCCCTTTTACTCCCCTCTCCCATTTTTTTCCCTTTCTCTCCCTCCCTCCCTCCCTCTCTCTCTCTCTCTCTCTCTCTCTCTCTCTCTCTCTCCCCTCCCCTCCCCTCTCTCCCCCTCTCTCTCTCTCTCTCTCTCTCTCTCTCTCTCTCTCTGTCTCCCTCCCTCTTCCCCCCATCTTCTGTCCATCTTCCATCTCTCCCCATCTCCTCCCCCTCTCCCCTTTGTTTTCCCCCACTTCCCCTTTTTCCCAACCCCCGCACCTCCCCCTCCCAGCCCCCCCCTCCCCCCCTCCTCTCTCCCCCTTTCCCAACCCCCCGCTTAACCTCCTTCTTATACTCTCATCTACCATTCTATCCTTTCTCTCTCTCCCTCCCTCTCTCTCTTTCTTTCTCTCTCTCCTTCCCCTCTCTCTTTTTTTTCTCTCTCCCCTCCTCTCTGCCCTTGCTTAACCAGCTGTTTAAACCCCCCTCTTACACTCCCATCTCCCATTCTATCACTTTCTCTCTCTCTCTCCCTCCCTCATCTTCCCCTTTCCTTTCCCCCTTCCTTCTACTTCCCCCTCCCCCTAGTCTTTCCCACACTCCCTTTCCTCTCTCTCCCTGTACCCTCTTGTTCCCCCCAATCTCTCCCCGCCACTGTCTTCCCCTCCCAATTTCCCTATCCTTCCCCCACCCAGGGTCCCCTTCCCCCTTTCCCCCCCTACAACAAACACACATCCTCCCACACACTCACTCTGAAAATACAAAGCTTCGTTGTGGTAAAATGGGTTCCCCAAAAAATTGAGAACCAGGGGGGCTCGTAGATGAACCTGGGAGGGGGAAATTTGGGAGGCAGAGCTCACAAAAAGGGGGGAAGAGTGGGGGGAAAGGGAAACTAGGCAGGAAAAAAATAGGGAGGATAGCTGCAGAGAGCAGAAAGTGGGGGCTTCAAAATAGCAACAGAAGCTAAGATACAGTGCTTAGAAATTTTGGGAAATGAAAAACCCGAAACAACGTAACGAGAAAAATGACGTACAGACATGACATTAGGAACTTCTACATCAGTGACAGAAAAAAAGGGGGCTGTAGGGAGCAAAGAAATATACTGTATGCAAAGGCCCCATCAGACTCTGGTGGGGCCCAGGCAAAAAAAAAGCGATTAAGAACAAATGGGGGTCTGAAGACAATGGGAAAGGGGCTATGCCATATGCAGACTCTAACAGACAACTGCCGTGGCCAGGGAAAACATGAGCAGGAAAGACAGACCACTGAGCATAGGGGCCCTCAGCCAGTGAAGGGACTGAAGGAAGGAACGATTCAATGGAAGGAACTAAAACACCTCCAAAAGCATGCAACTGGAGACACAGTGAGAGGACGAAAAGGGGGAAGTCAGTTTTGTCTACTGGCTCCAAGGGGAAATCGAAAGGGGAAAACCCAAGATGAAATAAAAAGGAGGGAAAAAACAATTTAAAGTATCATGAAAGCAAAAATAGGTGAGGGGGACATGAACCAGGTAGCAAATTTTCGGAGAATTGGATGGTTTGCAAGGGGGAAAACGGCCCCTCAAAGAAATTTTCAAGGCAGAAACAGCTTGAACCATGATCCGCAAAAAGAAAGCACGACTGAGGGGCAAATTGGAGTACCAGAGAATGTACATCGACAAAAAGAACACAATTTGGGAAAAGGGTGATCTGAAAGGAGGGTCAAAGACGAAAGGAGGAACCAGAGGAAATGACAAAGAGCAGAAGAACCCAGACCCAGGTATAAGGGGGAAACACCCTCCGAAAAACCCACAGAAGGACTCCCAAACCCTCCAACCCCAAGGCAACTGAACAATCTAAACCGGCACCCACACACTGCTCCCTCTGTCCCCACCCCCCCCTTTCAAAACCCCCCCCCTAGAGCAACCCCCCATGAGCATTCTGTCCCCACCCCCCCATCACAAACCCCCCCCACTGCAACCCCCATAGGCCCCACCAGGGCTCCAAACTCCCCCAAAATTATCTAAAGGGCCACAGAAAAAAAAAGAAGGGAAAAAAACGGGAAAAAAAATAAAAAAGGGGGAATGAAAGAATCAATGAGGGTCCCCCGACATCATAGCAGTCACAGAAACAAACTCACTGAGACAATAACTTTATGAATCTTCCCCCCGGGATATCAGATCCTGAGGATAAAATAGAAAGGAAAAAAGGGGTAGGAGGGGGTTTCACTGCCCTAAAAAAAACCCATGGAGATTTGGGAAAAAGGAAGGCATGGACGAGAATGGCGAAAGGGTTACATATTAGGTATAATTCAGTCTGGGGAAAATAAGGTAGTCATTGCAGTGATGTATAAACCACAGAACTGCAGGAAGCCAAGGGAGGAATATGAAGAGAAAAAACAGAGCAATGGTGGACACACTGGCTAAATGGCAAAAAGAGCTCCTCGAGCACAGGGAAAATCGATTGGGGGAAAAACCCGGAGCCACAGGGGGGGCCCAAAAAAATGGGGGCCAAAAAATCATGGATGTGGTACTGGAAAACCCCATGCATCAACATGTCAGGGGCACTACCAGAGAGGGAGAGGGGGAGGATGAACCAACAAGACTGGACCTCTTGTTCACCCTGAGCAGTTCAGACATTGGGGGGGATCACATAAAGAGGCCACTGGGGGGTAAACGACAATGTGGTTCTGAACCGAAAACATGGGAAATTACAAGTGGGGGGAGGGGGAACAGGGGCTGGAAGGAAAAACCGAACTATAAAAAAGGGGACTAAAGGGTATGAGGGGAAATTCCCAAAAGGAGTTGAATGGGACAGAAAATAACAGGAAAGGTCAGTAAACGAAATGATGGAAAAAGGTAAGAGGAAAAAAAGCAAAGGGGGCAGAGGGGTTTTTTTTCCCAAAGGACAACAGAACGACATTTGGGTTTTCCCAAAGGTGTAGGGAGAAAGACTAAGTGCACTAAAGGGAAAGGAAAAAAATACAGAAGGCAAAGGGCCCAAAGGGAAAAAAAGGAGATTAGTCGAAAGCCAGAAACAGTATGACAGATAAAGGGGGAGGCCCAGCGATAGTCGAAAACTACATGGGATCCAATGTCCCAAATCTGACCTGAAACTGCTGTATAGGCCCTTAAAGGGGGGAAGACAACAATCAAAAACCCGGTGATCAGGCTGAGGGAAAAAAGATGGGGGGAAATCACAAGAAACGATCAAGATTTATGTGAGGGGCTCCCAAAACTAATTTAAGGAAGAATTTACAGTGGGGACAGGAGGACTCTGAAAAAACAGAACAAGGGGGGCACCAACACGGAATATACCAACAGGTGTTGGAGGACATACACTCAACTGGGAGGAGGTGAAGAAGCTGCTCAGTGACCGTACCTCAAAAAAGGGGATGGGACCCGGGCAAATTTCCCCCTGGGTCCTTAGAAATGGGGGAGAGAGTCATGTGTGCCACTAACCACAATCTTCAACACATCCCCTTTAAACTGGGCAACTACCCCAAAGGTATGAAGACTGCAAATGTAGTTCCCATTTTTTAAAAAAGGAACGAAACGAGGCACTAAACTATAGACCCTTGTCACTGACGTGTATAGTATGAAAAAATCATGGAGAAAATTATCATGAAGGAGTGGTAGAGCACCTGGAACAGGGGGAAAAAATTTTAAATACAACCAGCATGGATTCATGGAAGGCAAATCCCGTGACACAAACCTTCTGGAATATTATGACAAAATTACAGAAGTAAGACACGAAAAGAGAATTTGGGGTTTATTGCATTTTCTTGAACCAAGAAGGCCTTTGACACAGTTCCTCAAAAGAGGTTGGGGCAGCAGCTAGAAGATCAGGTGCGTATAACAGGAAGGAAGCACTGCAATGGATGAGGGGAATACCTGGCAGGGAGTTAACAACGAGTCGTGGTACATGATAAAAAGGGATCACAGTGGGCGCCGGTGATGAGGGGGTTTCCGGGGTCGTCTAGGACCAGTGTTATTCTTGGTATATGTGAAGGACATGTTTTAATTGATAGACTCAAGTCCCCCGTTCAAATATGAATGTGAAGTAAATAAAGGGTAATTAAATCAGATGAGGATCAGGTAGGGCTTCAAAAAGACCTGGACAGGCTGGATACCGGTCCAGCAACTGGCTTTTTGAATTTAACCCCACCAAATGCAAAGTCATGAAGATCGGGGAAGGACAAAGACCGCAGACAGAGTATAGGCTAGGTGACCAAACACTGGAAACCTCTCTCAAAGGGGAAATATCTTGGGGTGAGTATAATACCCCTCATGTCTCAGGAAGGGACACATCAACCAATAACGATGCAGCATATGGGCACCTGGCAAACCCAGAATAGCGTTCAGATACCTTAGTAAAGGAAACGTTAAGACACTCTACACCATGAACGTCAGGCCCACACTGGGTATGCAGCACCAGTTTGGAACCACACCTGGTCAAGCGTAAAGGGTTGAAAAGTGAAAAAGGTTTGAAACAAGGTTATTTCCCAGAGCTAAGGGAAATGTCCTATGAAAAAAGGCAAAAGGGAAATCGGCCTGACGACACTGAAGGATGGGAGGGTTAGGCGAGACATGTAACGACATACAAGATACGCGTGGAATAGTCAAAGTGGACAGGACAGGATCTTCCATAGTTGGGGAACAGAAAAAAGGGATCACAATTGGAAGTTGAAGACTCAGATGAGTAAAAAGGGATGTTAGGAAGTATTTCTTCAGTCATAAGTGTCAGGAAGTGGAATAGTCTAGCAAGTGATGTATGGGCGGAACCATACATTGCTTTAAGACAAGTTATGATAAACTCATGGAGCAGGGAGAGAGGGACGCAGTAGCGATCAGTGAAGGGGTGGGGCCAGGGCTGCGTATCGCCCCTGCAACCACAAATGGTATACACATACACCCACACACCACAACATACACAAAACCCCACCCAAAAACCCCAATTATCCCTTTTTCCCTCCCTCTATTTCCCCCTTTTCCCCCTTCTTCCCTTTCTCTCCTCCCTGTGTGCCCCTTCCCCTCTTCCCCTTATTTTTATTTTTTTTCCCCATCCCACCCTGTCCTTGTCACTGTCTCCCCCTTCCCCCTCTCTCCCTCTCCCACCTCCTTCCCACTCTCTACCTCCCTACCTCACTCTCCATACCCCCTCCCTTCCTCCCCCTCTCTCTCTCTCTCTCTCCCCTCTCTCTCTCTCTCTCTCTCTCTCTCTCTCTCTCTCTCTCTCTCTCTCTCTCTCTCTCTCTCTCTACCTCTCCATCTTCCTTCATCCTCCTCCTCTTCCCCTTTCTCTCCCTCCCCCCTCTCCCCACTTCCTTTTCATTTACTTCCTTCCCCCCTCTCCCTGGTCCCCCTGTACCTTTTTTCCCTTTCCCCCCATTTTCCCCCTTGCTCTTTTCCCCCCTCCCCCCCCTCTCTCCCCTCTCCATCTCTCTCTTTCCCTCTTTTTTCCTTCCTTTCCCCTCCCTCTCTTCCCCCCCCTTCCCTCTTGCTCCTTCACCTCTTTCTCCCCCATCCTCCCCCTGTCCCCCTCCCTCTCCCCCCCCCATCTCTCTCCCCTCCCATCTCCCCCCCGAAAACCCCCTCCCCCACACACACACACACAAAACCCACAACACCAAATAAACCCCCCCCCAAAAAAAAAAATAAAAATTTGGCTCAAAGGAAGTCTAAGGCTCAGGGATCAGGAAAATGGTCCGGGAAAGGAAGAATGAAGGGAAAAGAGCAATGTAAAAGAATGGAACAAGAGGGGGAAAAAATTTGGGGTAAACTTTCACGAAAATGGAGAAAGGATGGGGGCAGGCTTTCTGGGAAATTTGGGAAAAAGAGGGTGAAGGAGGAGAAAAAAAATAAGTCACAAGTCAAAGCTGCAGAAGCCAGGATAAGGCCCCTAGAATATGAGGTAAATAGGCTGAAGCAAATCTTATGAAAAGGCCCTATCACCCATCAAGGGGGCCGGAAAGAAGAGGAGAACATTGGGAGCGGGGATGTAGTAGGGGAGAGGAGAAGGAGAGGAATAAATCGGGAGACGCACGACCATGCCCAATAGCTACAGGAAAGAATAAGGAGACAAGGGATGCAAATGGGACCTGAGACACAGGGGAAAAAGGCAATGGGAGGAAGGGCAAAATCATGTTTATTCATGGGCTTCAGGAGAGTGAGGGGAAACCCCAATGAAAGACTGCAGGAAGAAAAACAAGATTTTGAAAACATTATCAAAAAATGGTGGGGAGGACATGACTGAGTATAAATTTTCAGAGAATAGGGGGGTACTTGAAGGGAAGACATCGGCTCGTAAAGCTGATTTTAAAACAGAAACAGTGAGACAGGATCCAGAAAGAGAAACCATGGCTGAAGGTCGTCAACATAAAACGGGGTTCCTAGACTGAGACAAAAAAAAAACCCAGAATAACAGGAGCTGGGGAAGGGGCACAGAGGCAAAAAGGGCTAAAATGAGACAAGGACCGAATCAGCAGAGGAAAACCCGAGCAGGGAAGATCAATGAGCACAACCAAACCCCCCAGAATCCCAAAACCCAAAGATCTTCAACAAAAACCCACAGTTCACACTTCCCCCCCTCCTCACCTACACTGTGAACCCCACAGCACATTTCCCAGGTCCCCACCCTCACAGACCCCCAAAACAGTGTTGGGGGGGAAACTGAAGGTATGTACAAAATGCTCATGGAATAAAATAAGTGGGAAAGTACCACAAAGAGTCAATGGGGCCCCCGTAACCCAAGAAACCAAGCTAAAGGAATGATCAGATGACATCTTTAAAAAGGAATATCAGACCCTGAGGAAAGACAGGGGGGGTGGGGGGTCCCTGCTCATAAAACAATGGGATTTTGATGAACTGGAGAGGAAGACAGAGGAGAAGCAAGAGAATACATAGTAGGAACGCTTCAGTCTGGGGTCCCAAGCTGGTAATTGCAGTGATGTAAAACCCCACCATGCGCAGGGGCCAGGAAGGGGCATGATGAGAGCAAAGTGATGGTGGACCACTGGGGAAGTAGAGGGGTTTAGGAGAGGGAAAAACTGCTGATTTAGGTGACTTCAACCACAAGGAAATCGACTGGAAGCTTGGACCCCGGGGGGCCCTAAACATGGAGAGCTAAGGGGATGGAGGTGCTAGGGAAAAACCTCATGTCCCAAACACGTAAGGGAATCCCAGAGAGAGAGAGAGAGAGAGGATAACCAGCGAGACTGGCCCTAGTATTCACCTTGAAACCCTTTGAGCCAGTGATCACTGGTTCAAGCTTTGAATACATAGTAGGTTACGTGGAGAGGAAGCGAAAGGGCAGGACGAATGAAAGCAAACTACAAGAAAGGGGACTATGCAGGCATGAAGAATTTCCTTCACAGGGTTCAGTGGGACAAAGGGCTGGCAGGGGAAATCAGCAAATGGGATAGAATATTTGACAACAAAATGCAAGGAAGCTGGGGGAGGGTTTTCACCGAAGGGTAACAAAAAAACAAAAACCAGGATGACCCTTGGTTCACCCAAAAGAAGATTATGGGAGTAGTCGTAGAGCCCGGAATGAAATGAACAGGGGAAGGGGGGCCCCCCGGGAATACGAAAACGACACAACAGCGAAAGAAATCTGACCGAAACTGTTGTACAACATAGGAAAAAACAACAGTCAAGGGGAGGTAATCAGACTGAAGATGGAAGGAGGGGAAAATAACTAGAAATGGCCGAATGTGAAGAGCTCAACATGAGATTCAAAAATGTTCACAGAGGGACAGAAAAAACTCCAGAAAAGACGGGAGGTGGGGAAAACCATCAAATGTTGGACACAATACACAACCCAAAGAGTGAAGAGGCTGCTTGCGGCTAGATACCTCAAAGGCGTGGGGCTGGGTAACATCTCTCCATGGGTCCCGAGAGGGAGGAACGCCATGTGTACCATAACGACAATCTTTAACACATCTATCAAACAGGGGGTCTGCCTGGTATGGGGAAAACCAAAAATGGTATTTATAAAAGGGGAAAAGAAGAAGCTTAAAATTTTGGGGGTCAGTGACATTTTAAATATCAAAGTCATAGAAAGTTTCAGAAAAAGAGTGGGGGAGAACCAGAAACGAAGGTTATCAACGAAAATAGCTGGTTTTAGGGTAAATCCCGTTCCAAAAACCCCTTTAAATTCATGGGGATGACAGTGTAAAAAAGAAGAGAGAGGGGGGGGTGTTTCATTTTCTTGGATCAAGAAGGGGTTTAAAGTTCCCCAAAGAGTTAGTGCAAAACTGGAAAAGCAGGAATAACAAAAAGGACCAATGGATCAGGAAAACCTGTCAAGAAGACAACAGCCAGTCATGGTATGGCTAGGTGTCAGAGTGGGCAACTGTGACGAGCGGGTTCCCCGGGGTCATTCTTAGGACTGGTACTGTTTCTGGTATTTGTGAACGACATGATGGAAGGGAAAAACTCTGAAGTTTCCCTGTTTGCATATGATGTGAAGTTGTGAAAAAAATTTTAATCGGACGAGGACCCGGCAGAACTCAAAAGGATCTGGAAGGCTGCAGGCGAGGTCAAGCAAGGCCCCGGAGTTCAACCCCACCAAATGCAAAGTCATGAAGGTGGGGAAGGGCAAAAAGACCGAACGGGGGAAAAGTCTAAAAAGGAAAAAACCCCCTCAAGGAAAAAGGGTCGGGGGGAGTATAACAACATGGCACATCTCCGGGTTGCACATCTAAAAAACTGCTGCAGCATATGGCGCCTAGCAAACATAAGAACAGCATTCCGATATCTTAATAAGGAATCGTTCAATACGCTGTATACTGTATACGTAAGGCCTATATTGGGGAAAGCAGCCCAGTTTGGAACCCCCACCTAGATAAGCATGTAAGGAAACGAGAGAAAGTGCAAGGTTTGCAACAAGACTAGTTCCGGGGCTGGGATGTCCTACGAGGGGGAATTTAAGGGAAAAAGACCTGACGACACTGGAAGACAGGAGAGATAGGGGGATATGATAACAACATATACCATCTGAAAGGAAACGACAATGGACAAGACAGGATGTTCCCGGGGGGACACAGCAACAAGGGGGCACAGTTGGAAGTTGAAGACTCAGATGAATCACCAGGATGTTAGGAAGTATTTTTTTAGTCACGAGTTGTCAGGAAGTGGAATGTCTGGGGAATGATGTAGTGGAGGCAGGATATACATGCTTTTAAAAAGAGGTATGATGCTCATGGAGCAGGAAGAGTGATCTAGTAGCGGCCAGTGAAGAGGGGGGCCTGGAGCTATGACTCTCCCTAAACAACAATTAGGAGAATTATGTGGGACAACACACACACACACACACACACACACACACCACACCCAAAAAAAAAAAACACACCCCCACACACACACACACACCACACACACACCCACACACACACACACACACAGCCCCCAATTAGGTGAGTAAAAATACACGCACACGCCCCACAAAAACAACAAACACAAACACAAAAAACACACCACCCTCTCTCTGTCTTTCAAGTTAATAAACAAACTAAGAAACAAGCAAGTTCCCCGTAATAAGGACTCCTACCATCTGGGCCATCATTTTCATTTATCAATTGACTTTATTCTTGACATCACAATGCTGTAAGACTGTTTCCGCTCGAGTCATCCGGGATTAATGATTTCTGAAAAAGTGATATTCTGGAAAAGGGGAACGCCGGTAAATTTTCTTTTTTCTCGTCTTGTGGTATAAAACTTGCTTCCCCTTCCCTCGGTGGAGCTAAGTGGGGTTTTTGACAATGTTTTTACATACAGTAAGGCCCCACATCCCTCCTGTGTTGAAGGCTCTGCTGAAATGACAGATCTATCCAGGATGGGTCAGGCGGAAATGAGACGTCTTGATCTGTTCTCTCTCTGTCAAGCAGTCGCAGATGAGGGGGAGGTAAAAAAAATGGAGCATACTCAAAGGTGTATGTTTAAATTGTCAAGCAGATCGAAATACGTCAAAGTGCTGTAAGCTATGTGGCTGCCTTGTTTCAAGATTTATATGTGGTTCTTCATGGTCAGTTTGAGTCAAATTTCCCCCCAAGGATATCAATCTTTTCCTCAGGTACTAACACTCTCCCATTCATACTTATTACTGCTTTGGCATTACCATCAGGGCCTATGGGCCATCATCTTTTGTTTTTTCTCATGTGAAAATGTTACCTGCCATCGGTTTCCCCCCCAAGCTGATATAGCTCTTATCTGGTAATTGATGTAGATTAGAGCGCTGGCATTTCTTCTTTTGGGATAAGTAAATGTCAGTACGTCGTCTGTATATGCATGGGTTTTGGGAGAATGAAAAAGGGCCCATTGAAGTAGACATTTATTAACTGGTTCCAGCCCCTTCCTTGTGGAACACTTGCCCAAAGGGGTATGTTTTCCTCTTTCCCAAAAACCATTTTAATTCTACATGAAAAAAATCATGGGGCTGCTACCCGGTTTCAATTTTTTAGCAATTTTGCCCAACCCTTTTTGGGCCACGCCTTTTCTTACAAGCGTTTAAGTGCACCCCCTCCTGCCTTATCTCACCCCTGAGTTTTGACATAGTTCTTGCAGCTTGTCATGTAATTTTTCCCCTGATCCTCCTCTCTCTCTCTCCCTGTCTCAGGCTGTTATAAAATCATAAAATTTAAAGGTACCCCCGAAAAAAAGAACTGTAAGACGTTGCCTAAATGTTTGTTTTTTTCCCAAAATTTTATATCTTTTCATCTTTCCTTTCTTTATCTACTCGAAACGCTTACCCAATGGCCCCCAGATTTTCAGTGCTTGTTTACGGTAACAAGGACCAGTCTGTTTGAATAATTGGCAAGTGAAGGTGCCCCGTGCCCAAAGTTGTTGAATTTTTTCCCCACCTAATGGTTTGGGAAACTAACCGAACCCTCAGTGGGGGACCATAAAACGGTCAAATCAGTGTCCTGTTTAGGTACAAATTTTGATGGCTTCTGTGTGGCCCGAAAATTCTCAGCTGGACAACTTTAAACTTTTTAAAGATGTTATTACATCATTAAAAGTGTGAAAGGGGGAAGGGGGTGCCTATTCTTAGGCAAATTGAAAGGAAAAAAAAACGTCTAGTTGATGGGATCAAGCGGAATGCTAAAAACAGAGCATATAGTTCCTTTGTAAAAAAACAAAAGGGTTTTAAGGGGGAAAGGGTTTAAAAAGGGGGAGGGGGGTTTTTGGGGGGAAAATGGTTAGGGGATTTTGGGGGGGGCTTCTTTGCCGAATGAGCAGAATGTAAATTTGATTTACCCAAAAATCATCTAAAATCTAGACATAACGAAAAAATATATATCTTTGTTTGACAAATTAATAAACAACTTTTTATTCTATCAGAATTTTGCTAATAAAAACTTACTATTTAAGTTAGGTTAGGGGTTTCTAAGTTAGGTTTAGTCTAAAATGAAACATTTTATATCTTTAATCCAGCGACTCGGCCCGCAGTTCTGATAATCCTGCTATATCATGGGCCCCGTATCATGGGCCCTATCTGGGCAGTGCCCAGCTCTGAACTGGATGAGATCTTTGCATTGTAATCTGTGATAAACATGTTGGAATATTCAATTGAAATGTATCCCCCAAACTTATGTACTGTATTTGTATCTTTGTAAACAATGTATCTCTTAAATCTTTTGTACCATATTATTTAATAAAAAAATTGGTAAAAAAAATGAAAAATATGGTAGTAGGGAAGAGTTTTAATCAAATGGCTTCAGGGGAAAAAATCAAAATATTTTCCTCTAATTTTTACCCATCTCTTTCAATATGTAAAATTTTTTAAAGTCTAATTTTTAA
>WNWK01025222.1:0-28790 GCA_009830355.1 Cherax destructor
ACTTGTTGGGGTTGATGGTGGGGTGTAACCTGGCAAGCCTGTGTGGGGCATTGGCACCCCCTGTAGGTGAGCAGGTGCCCAGAATTTGGGGGTGATGTCGTCCCCCAAAGACATGGGTGCTTGAGTGTGGGGTCTTCAGCTAACCGGTTCAATGATCCTCTGCAGAATTCCCCCTTCCCAATGTTGAATAACAGCCCGCTGATTGGGCAACCTTGTCGACTCCACGTGGGATGGTATGTCTCAGTCTCCCAGAATTTGTCATGATTTGGTAGTTTCCCTGTATGATCCTGTAATGACCTTCAAAGTGTCCCTCCCCCCATGCGTTCAAGAGCCCACTATAACTTCTTTTGGGAAAAAACCCAAAAAAACATTGGATGTCGGCGTGGTTTGCAGATGTCGCATTCCCTCCGGGGGTCATAAAGGGTTTTGCGGAGATAGTTGTGTTTCAACCCCTTCATTGGCATAAACCCTTTTTGGGCGGACCCAAAAACTTTTATCAGTAACCCATTCCCCGAGACGGGTGGAAAGGGGCATCCCCTGTGATTTTAAAGATAGTCCTGCATGGGGCGACGGCCCCCAGTTGGTGATCTCTTTCAGGCCCCCGTTTTTGGTAGGGGGGATCGTGCGGGTTTTTTTTCCCCAGTCGTCGGGATGCACCCCGTTCGAAAGGGGAGATATTAAAAATGACAGCAAGTACCCCGAAACCCCGGGCAGCCTGTCGCCAGTTCCGGTGGTGATGGGTCGGCACCTGGGGCGGTATTTTCTTTTTTTGGGGAGCCGTGTTTCAATTTCCCCCTTGGTGTGAAGGGGTCCCTTTAAAAGGGCCCCTCGTCTGGTGGGGTGGGGTTTCGTCCAAAATGCTTGGATGGCCCCTATGTTGTCTTCACCTTCCCCCCTCTTTCCTTGTCGATGGGCACCAGGTTCCCTCCCCGAGTTATCAGGCGCACAGCCATACGCCGGGCCCTTACAGAGGGAAAAAAATTTTTTTGATCGTTAAGTCAATCGTTCCTCGACCTGGTGGATGACCAGACAGATTATGATGGAGTTGGGGCTGTATTCTTCGGTACTTCACAGTAAAATTCAAAAAACCTCCCCCACTTTGGGGGAAAAATTAATAGGGGTTGAAGAAGGGGGGGGGGGCCAAATTTCATTTTTTTATCTGGGTTTCTTCTTTGGTTGGCTGTTCGTGATCAACCAGGAAGCTGCGACTGGTCGTGATTTTGGGGGATTGCTCAATGCCCACTTAGGGGTCAGGTACAGGTTTTGAGCCCATTCCTCTTTTTCCTCATGGTATCCTCCCTGAAGGTTGGGGCCAGTCAAGGGGCCGAGGAGGCGACTGCAGAAAGACTCGCGGACAGGGGGAAGGCTCAGCAGCAGGACTCATCTCTGGGAAGTTTCCCCTTTTTTTGGGGAAAGGGGTGGACCATTTCTTCCCTATTCTTCAAAAGACTTGTATGCAGAAAAAAACATAAAAATGAAGAGATAACTCCCTTAGTGTCTGACGTGATGTCATCATTATCCTTCGAAGCCCTGGGAAATTTGATGGTCTGGTTGTCTGTTATATGAAGAGTTTTTATATGGTGATGGTAGCTGAAGACAAAAACCCCCTCTTTCTGATGGGCCTGGCATATTCTGGGACCCCAAAATTTTTCATGATACTTGGGAGGTGTTTAGTCAAGACAAATTCTGTTCCCTTTTTTTAAACTTGGGCTTCAGGGAAAAATTTTAGACCACCCTAGCAGTCTAAAAAAAATACAATATTTACCTTCCCCCCATCCCCAAGCTGCTGATGGGGCCCCCAAAAATTTTTTGTGGGGAAAAAAAAAAACCACTGATGCAGTTTTTCTGATAATTTCCCGCACTATCTGTCTCGGAATCTGTTCTCTAAATTCAAACCTGTTTAGGTTCCCAAAAAAAACCTAATGCTGTCCTTCAGAATGTTTGGAATCAACTTCAATGTTGAAGGGAAATTTATGAGACTTTTGAAGTTCATTTTTCCCCCCATGTCACACAAATGAACCATTTTACTGACTGGTCCCTTTCTGCTCAAACTTCATTCAAACGTCAACACAAACAAAATTTTGATAAGTAAGTTTTTATTAAATAGTTACATAGATTATCATACATAGCAGCATATTTAGAAAACCTGGATAACCCAAAAAATCAGACCCAAAAGGGGGGTTTTTTCCATTGGGGTCCATTTAATACCTTAATATTAGACACTAGTAGATACTAGTTTTTTACTAAAATTAAAAAGGAAAAAAGGTAAAAAATTATTTACATGTACATGTATGTTATCTAAAAAAAAAAAAAAAATTTTTTTCCTTTCTGTGCTAATTCATTATCCTTTTGGCTCTCTTCTTGAACTGGCTGGGGGGGTATGACTGGCTTTGACGTGCAGGCATTTTATATTTGACAATTTTCCTATTGCTAAGATAAGACTTAAACCAGTCTATGGAACATATGCCGATACCTTTTAGTTTCTTTCATAATACATTGTGGTTGACAGTATCGAAGGCCTTTTGCAAGTCTAAAGTTACAATTCCTATGAGGTTTCCTATCGACATTTCAGTTCTCGTGTAATCCATCAGATTAATTAGGGAGGTGTCGGTTGAGTTAGAGCTCCTAAAGCCTGATTAGTAACTATGAGGAATATTGTTGTCATTAAGATACTTAACTACTAGACAGTAAAATAAGATAAGATTTTCTTCGGATTTTTAACCCTGGAGGGTTAGCCACCCAGGATAACCCAAGAAACTCGGTTCGTCATCGAGGACTGGCTGTCTTATTTCCATTGGGGTCCTCAATCTTGTCCCCCAGGATTCAAATTCAAATTCTTTATTTCATGTAATACAAGGTGGGGGGTACTTATAGTTATACATTAAAGTTGATATTACAAGATGCAATAATACCTAGGTATGCTAGGCTTTCCAGTCTTATGATAGGTCTTACTCAATAGCTATACAATGGATATACAGATTGTAAGGTTAGGTTTACAAAATTTTGCGACCCACACCAGTCGACTAACACCCAGGTACCTATTGCTGCTAGGTGAACATGTTTCCACCCCGCCGGGAATCTAACCCGGGCTCTCCGTGTGTGAAACGAGAGCTTTGGCCACCGGGGCACCGCCCTCTCTAGAATTTTGGATATTACACTGAGTATACTAACAGTCCTATAGTTGCTGACATCAGACCTACTATTTTTCTTAAAGATAGGAGTAACTCTGGCCTCCTTGAACCCCTCTGGTACTGTATTAGTGGTGATGGACAGATTTATTATGTGAACAATGGAGATTGCCAGTTCAGAGGCACCATCTTTTAGGAACTTAGACGGGATGTTATCTGGGCCGGTGCTCTTAGTTGGGTTTAACCTGCTTAGTTCTTTTTGCACGAAGTCATGAGATACACTTACTAGTTGACAACTGTTTGGAGTTACTCCTTTATTGATATAGAATTTTTTAAACTTATCAGAGTCTGTGTTAAAGGTATTTGATGCAGCTGGTAGCTTACTAGTGTTGATGCGACAGTTGGGTAGTATGAATTAAAACTATTTGCCATTTTGTTTCGTGGCATACCTTGTTATCAACATTTAGTACTATGTTAGATCTATCTACGGGTTTATGGCTATACCCCAACTGTTTTAGTTGTTGCCAGAGCTTTCTAGGGTTATTCTTGTACTCTTCGATTTTTGAGCAATAGTGCCTTGCCTTTCCATGAACATGCCTATCTGTGCTCATGATAATGCGAGCACAGGTGGGCATGTTTGTGGAGCAACTTGCAATGTGAACAGACTGACTGATGTTGTAGTGGCCAGGCTTAGCTTGGCTCGGTATTTCCTGACAGTTTGGGAGACACAGATATGATCAAACTAAATGCAAATTATTGATCAGACATATTCACTGTCTTAATACTATGTGCTTAATTGTGCACTTATTGAGGAATATAGAGATAGACAATATAATAACCTATGTGACATGTCAAGATATCTTATTCATGAAATAAGATACCTGCTTGTAATAGATAATTGAAATATAGATATAAACCCAAATGTACAATTGTTAACCCCTTTGGGGCTAGTGCCTAGGCCTTTTGTGTATCCATATGCTCTTGCGCTACCGTCCACAGGATGGATATGGGGTGCACAATAAACTAGCCACTTCGGTGGCAAAATCTAAAAATCTAAAATCTTTGCTCCTTTTATAAGCCTCTGCACTCTGTTCCTCACCCTTTGGAATTCATTTAGCCCTGCAATATCCTGTCTGTTTGCCTAAATCTTTTTATCAACTGGTCTCTGAATTTCATATTATCTAATATCTCAGTAGTCATCCAGGGTTCAGTTCTTCGTTTAATCCTAACCTCTTTAACTGGTGCATTATTATCAAGGATGGCAGTGAACATTGTTTTGAATTTTTCCCAGGCATCATTTACGTCCGTGCAACTTATCACTGACCAGTCACAATGTGTAGCATATTTTCCAGTGTTTCTTTATTGTAGTTTCTAGTTGACCTCATTTTTATTGTCCTGTGTAGAGCTATTCGTTCCCTGGTGATTTTCCTGGTACAGTAAAGGATGAAATGATCACTAAGACCTGTGGTAATGACGCCTGACTGACTAATGTTCTCAGGGCGGTTACAAAGTATGTGGTCAATTAGGGTGGCTGAGAACTGTGTGATCCGGGTTGGTGTATTAATTAGTTGAGTGTAACTATTTAAATCCAGAATTTGCTTATACCTTTTACATAGCCCGTTATTTTGCTGTTGAAACAGATGTTGAAGTCTCCCAGTATTATTGTCTCCACATTGTTATCAAGTCCGGACAAGACTCGCGAAAAGTCCTCTAAGAACTGGTCATGGGTGGGAGGGCGGTAACTTTTTTTTTTTTTTTTTTACATTTTATTGGGTTATAGCAAATATACATAAAACATGTGCAATAAATAAATGCACCAAGAATCACAACACTAATATTGCATTATTTAAGTCAAAACAATGTAATCAGATACCAATTTCCCCAATTCCCAGAATACTAATTGCCCCTTTCACCACCAACTTAATACATTACATTTCCACAGATACATGTACCAAAACCCGATCTTACATACAATTATGTCTCCAAAAATTACATCGGGATGAATATAGGTGAATACCTTTCATGTAGTACCACCCTCCTCAGTTCCTTATACAACAAGGCCATGCCACTTCATATACATATTATTATTTCCTACTGCCCCATAGTCTCAAGATCCACTGTGAGTCTGTTCACATAGTACATGATAAGAGCGCACCACCGCCGGCAGTGCATTAATATCACCCTTATATCCTACATTCACACAAGGTACCCCAATATTCCACACATTAATACCGAAAGCGGTTTATCCATTCATACCTATCATTTCCGCGTTACAATTTATTAGTCCTTAAAATATACTCGCACCTCTTACAATTAATAAAATGTAACAACAAACACCTAACCACTCCCCGATATGCAACAGCACCACCTGTCATCTTCAGCAACTATGGGCTGACAAACATAATACATAGTACATTTTCCATTCTAATCCCACAGACAACTAGGGACCCAAAACATCTGGCTTAATATATAATAACATAGTAAACCCACCTCCACACAGAATACAATATTGTTCCACCCATAGAGGCACTCGCCCTCCATGAGCACGTACAGAAGATACATGAATAGTGGATCACCTACTTTACAATAAGTCGTACCTTAGCCATCATTACATTTTACACCAGGTACCAAAGTTTACCACACATTATGGAATATGTGTTATATCCAGTCATACTGCATACAAACATACCGAATATACTCTCACAGACCTATGCCCGAAACCACAGGTATCACAGGTCCTAATTCATAATTAACATGAGACCACTACATATGAGAAATCATTACAGTGCTCAGCAGTGTGCACCATGAAATAAACAAATACACCAACGTAACAGACATTAACCCCATGCGGTACATTGCTTTACCATTACCAGACCAAATCCAACCATAAGTCCACGGAACTCTTCAATCAGGTTTCAGTACCATAGACTTGTGCACAATTCCATTTATAACATACATTAACACACATCACCTCAATTTAACACCCAGCACAGGACAAAGGCAAACCCTTGCATTTCCCAATGACACCCTTCCCCCTTTAAATCCCCTCACTTCCCTTTCCACACTTCCCCCACCCCCAAACACACATCCTTTATACCAAACATAC
This sequence comes from Cherax destructor, assembly GCA_009830355.1. Classification (NCBI taxonomy): domain Eukaryota; kingdom Metazoa; phylum Arthropoda; class Malacostraca; order Decapoda; family Parastacidae; genus Cherax; species Cherax destructor. The sequence goes on from WNWK01025222.1 coordinate 6,235, forward strand.
ACAACTACCCCTAACACCCACCAGTCCTCCGTCCCCCAGTGCAATAGTCAACCGTCCCCACCCAACCCCCCCTCCCTCTCCTATCAACAAACAACACCAATGAAACTCAACCATACGTACCCACACAAGCGCAGAATCAAGACCCCTTAACCTACGGTAACCCCAGCAATAAATCTTCCACCCGGAAAGTTTTATAGCCAGAACTAAAAACCCGAACCCAATCCCCCCATACACCTGCCTGTTTCTACACTTCGTTCTATACATTTCCGCTGCCAGAGCCCTAATCCGTTCCCCTATTCCTCCCCCCGCAACCTCCACGACCCACACACAAAATCCACCAAACAATGCAGGAGTCCCTTCCTATCCCTGCCATCCATTCCTCCCAAGTCCAGAAATAACGCCCTCAACAACTGTATCCCCACAAAAATTTGCAAACCACCCCCCTCCACTCCCTCACCGGCCCCAAAGCTTCACAGAAATAAATTGCATGCAACACAGTTTCCATCATACCACACCTCTCACACCTGCCATCCTGCACCAACCCCATATTAAATAACACTGCCTTAGAGGCAACCGCCCCATGTAGAAATCTATACATCTGTTCCCGGTCCCTTGCCCTTAACCTAAGCTCCCTAAATCCCCTCCAAATCCTAACCCAGTCATATACCGGATAAACCACCGCCCCTTCAACAACCCCTGCAACCCCTCCAATACCCATCATCACTGTTACCCTCAACATGTGAGATTCGCAATTACCAATAAATTCCTCACTAGATCTCGACAGTACTCCAAATCCTTCCCCCCCACCACTCGCCTACCTATTGTATAACTCCCTCCACCCCCTTCTCCCCCCTCCTAACTAAACATCGTTTCACATACAAACACACTAATCTTCGCTCCAACCATATTAAACCCAGACCACCCAGCCCTACCTTGTTCCTAACAATGTCCTTCCACAACCAATTTCTCCCACCAGCCCAAATATACCTGAAAACCCTACGTTCCAACTCTTTCACGTCCGCCTGCAACAAAGGGTATACTCCCGCAACATACCAAATTCTGCTGTAGATCAACGAATTGACCGCTATTGCCCTCTGCCACAATGTCAAATCACCAGGACTCCAGACAGACATACATGACATCGCCCTTCGCACCACCTGTTCTGAATTCACACCTCGTGCCTGATTCCTATCCCTCATGTATACAATTCCACATATAGTGATGCTATCTTCCTCATTCCAACCAAACCCCTTACCCAACCTCCCCCACCCACGCCCCGATCTCCAGCAATTTCGACTTCGCCCCATTCACACGCATTCCTGTTGCCGCGCAAAATATCCCTAAACACCTTCTAACTGTCCCAAAACCAACCACCGTCCCTAAAAGCACTGTGGTATTGTCTACATAACCCACAATACCATCTATCCCCCCTCTTCCCCAATCCTACCACCCACTAATCTATAAAACGGATCTTGCACGCAAGCAAAGAGAATCTGCGACAGGGGACAACCCTGTCGCAAACCCCTGCCCATCCCCACCACCTCCCAAGTCTACCATTCACTTGTACACGTACGCACGCACCCTCATATAACACCCGAATCCATTCCACCACCTCCTCCCCAAATCCCTGTCTCCTCATTACCTCAAATAATATCTCCCTTTCTACACTATCATACGCCCCCTTCCAATCCAAAGCTAAGATACCCCCCCTTGTATTATCTAAAAAATCCTTTATCCTCTCATGACCTCTAATCACTCCTCTGCCCGGTATCCCCCCTTGTCCATCCGCAATCACCTTTTCAATCACCTTTTTCAATCTGTTACCTAATATTTTTGCAAAAAATTTATAGTCTGTGTTCATCAATACCAGAGGCCTATAATTACTCAGCATATTACCTACCTTTCCTTTCTTTACCAAGACCATCACTCCCATGCCCATCTCTTTCCCAGCTTCCTGTCCCTCTTCATTCTATTCATCACCTCCACCACACAATCTTTCACACTATCCCAGTTTTCCCTATAAAACTCATTTGCCAGTCCATCTATCCCAGGAGCTTTGCCTTTACTCAGACCACTCACCGCCTCCCATACTTCCTCTTTGCTAATTACCCCCCATATCCTCCCTATCCCATTCCTCTAACCTCCCCAATATCCCCCCTTTTAGAATTGCACAAGCATCCAAATCCACATCCACATTTCCCAAATACTTCGTAAACTACTTGTCTACATACACACCGATCGCCTCTGTACTCCTAATATTCATTCCCCGCTCATAACCATCCAAACCCTCCTCCACTTCCACACATTCCACTGGCATCCACTCCCTATGCAATCTACATTTACCTAACACACATTTGGATGGTTTATCCCCCACAACACATCATCTATACCCGCCTTCATCCTGCATGCCCCAAATCTCTCATTCTGTAGTTCAATCAACCTATTCTTCAATTCACGTATCTCCCCCGTAACTGCATGGCCCCCTCACATAACTCTGTAACAGTCCTATGTATTGTTGTAGCCCATATCTCCTGTCCGCCTCCTCCTTACCGCAACGTTGGTAAAACCTCCAGAATTCGCGATTTCCCCACTGTCACCCACCAGGTCTTCGCCCGACGCCCCGTCTCCCATAACCTATCCCACCAACCCGCGAACTCTACCCTTTTATCCACACCCAATAACAACCTAACATTTAGTTTCCAATAACCTTTATACCACTTAGCTACTCCCAATCAGTCCACCTCCACTAACACCCCCCTGTGGTCAGAGAAACCCACATCCAAAGAACTAACCCTACCCTATCTAACCTAGCCCCATAACCTCTCCTAACAAAAGTAAGCTCCCCATACCTCCAACTCCCACTACATCCCCCAACCCCGCACTTCATAATAAATCCCTCAGTTCGAGCAACACCCCTTCCCTGGGTTTTATGTCCCTCTCCCGAATGACACAATTAAAATCTCCCCCAACAATTGTTACCCCAGGCAATCCCATGAAAGCATAAATCATCACATCCCTAACAAAATCCGCCTTCACTCTTCTAGACTGTTCAGCCGGCATATATACTCCTAAGAAACAAACCCTTGCCCCACCCCACTCTCCCTCTACCCACACTATCCGCCGCCCCCACACACCTCCCAGGCATATAATTTAAAAGGACTTGATTCTGCCACTGCTACCGCCACCCGCACCTGTAACCAGCCAATCGTAACTCGCTTCCACACTTATAATTATGTTCTTGTAGAAAAGCCACTGTCACACCATACTTCCTCAATGTACATTCAACCCAAGCCCTTTTAATCTCCTCTCTCAGACCATTTACATTTAATGTTAGACACTTGAATATAACTGCAAAGGTTTGCCCTTAGGCTACGATGGAGGCTGCGAGATCGCCTTCCCCTTACTGCCTGTCTTACGTACCTGCTTCCCACCCTTGATCTTTTCTCTATCATTTAAGACTCCCAGGTCCTTTCTTGCCACCTCCACTATAGACTTTTTACCTGTCCTCCGTGCTGGGGTTAACACACCTTCACTATCTGTCACCGTGCCCGACCGCTTCCTCGATCCAGTCACCACATCCATACTATCCTCCCTCTCGACACTCTCCGGTTGATGTACCTCAACCGTGACCTGCTCACGTACCAATGCCTGCTGCTCAACACTGCTACTCACCATCTCATCCACCACACTCACTGCCTCATCCAAATCCGCACATGCCTCCACACTGAGTACTGGTAGAGGGTCATTCAATATTTCTCTTAACACCACCTCCAATGGTGTATCCTCTCCACTGCGCATGTGCGATCCACCACCAGCAGGAACCTGCGCAGACTCCACTGGCAACATATGACATACCTCCTTCGACCCTTCAACAATTTCACTCCATAATTTATGTCCAGGGTCCTTAGCATCCACAGTATCCACCACATCCCTGTGTGTTCGTACATCCTGTCCACACTGCTGTGCATCAGCCCGTTGTCCCGTCCTGCGCATGCAATCAGCCACTACATGCTCATATGCCCTACACAACCTGCAGGTCCTACGCTGTCCCATATATGTGACATACACCTGTGTCCTGAATGCCGGCAGGATAATGTAAGATGGTATCGGCCGACGTAGCTTCATCTTCAGAGTATAACCCCTCGAAGAGTCCCACCAGTGGTCCTTCACTCCACTTTCCTGCCATGGCAGCATGTACAATCCCATAGTCTCCAAATATTTCACTGAGATCAACAGGGCCCGCTTCAAACGGTACATTCTTAACTCTAATCCATGTGTAAGTCTGCCATACGTCCTTCAGACGTACCTGTAAGCCAGAATGCACCGTATAGACCCTGTCTTGATATTGGTCGACGAGCCTCTCATATACTTCGGCTGTTAAGAGTTTTACAAAGACTATTAACACCATTAAGTTCTACTCCATATAATTCTGCTGTGTCCAATCCATAGACGTCTCGTAATATGTTCGGAAGTACTGTAGCTGCCGTAGCCAGGTGCAATACCCCAGTCACCATGTTTACCTGGAGTTTACCTGGAGAGAATTCCAGGGGTCAATGCCCCCGCAGCCCGGTCTGTGACCAGGCCTCATGTTGGACCAGAGCCTGATCAACCAGGCTGTTACTGCTGGCCGCACGCAGTCCAACATACGAACCACAGCCTGGCTGGTCAGGTACCGACTTTAGGTGCCTGTCCAGTGCCTGCTTGAAGACAGCCAGGGGCTTGTTGGTAATCCCCCTGATGTATGCTGGGAGGCAGTTGAACAATCTTGGGGTCCCCTGACACTTATTGTGTTGTCCTCAACGTGCTAGTGGCACCCCTGCTCTTCATTGCTTTCGTAGGGAGTGATTTTCGTGTGCAAGTTTGGTACTAATCCCTCGAGAAATTTCCATGTGTATATAATAATGTATCTCTCCCGCCTGTGTTCTAGAGAGTACAGGTTTAGGAACTTCAAGCGTTCCCAGTAATTGAGGTGGTTTATCGCAGTTATGCGTGCCTTGAAGGTTCTCTGCACATTTCAAGGTCAGCAATTTCACCCGCCTTAAAAGGTGCAGTTAGTGTGCAGCAATATTCCAGCCTAGATAGAACAAGCGATCTGTCAAGTGTCAACATGGGCTAGGCATCCCTGGTTTTGAAGGTTCTCATTATCCATCCTGTCATTTTTCTAGCAGATGCAATTGCTACTTTGTTATGGTCCTTGAAGGTGAGATCCTCTGACATGATCACTCCCAGGTCTTTGACATTAGTTTTTCGCTCTATTGTGTGGTTGGAATTAGTTTTGTACTCCAATGAGATTTTAATTTCTTCACGTTTTCCGTATCTGAGTAATTGAAATTTCTCATCATTGAACTTCATATTGTTTTCTGCAGCCCATTTAAAGATTTGGTTTATGTCTGCTTGGAGTCTTGCAGTGTCTTCAACGGTGGACACTGTCATACAGATTCGGGTGTCATCTGCAAAGGAAGACACAGCACTGTGGCTTATATCCCTGTCTATGTCCGATATGAGGATGAGGAACAGGATGGGAGCAAGTACTGTGCCTTGTGGAACAGCTTTTCACAGTAGCTGCCTCAGACTTTACTCTGTTGACTACTACTCTTTGTGTTCTACTTGTTAGGAAATGTGTCTATACAGACAGTGTTTATTCTGCGTCTGCTCGCTGTCGCCATCTTCACTGAAAATCTAGTTGTTGTTGAGAACCGCTAGGTGGCAGCCCTGGGAACAGCACACCCACACCCGACAAGAGCTGGGTGGCCAATGAGCGGTAACTAGTTCCTACTAAGATGGGTTTGGTCATGGGAAGCAACACTTCAAACCATAGCATCTCCAGTTTATTATTTAAATCACGTCTTGGATTATAGGCTAAGTCGTTCCTTATGTAGGCACATACCCCACCACCATTTATATTCCTATCTAAGCGTTTTATATTGTAACCTTCTATTTTGACCTCGTCGTCAGTCACCGTATCGTCCAACAAGGATTCAGAGATGGATATAACTGCTGCTCTAGTTCTGTTAGCTAGAATCCTAATCTCTGAAAATTTTGGAAGAAGTGATCTTGTGTTGACATGAATAAAGTGAAGGCCTGTTTTCCTAAAACAATCATAATCATCAATATATGGTAAGGGGTCATTAGCATTAAAAATAGGTAAATCAATGTCATCATTGCTAAAGGGTAACTGTGCCAAAGTGCATTTGTTACAAACAAAATGAAATCTGGCACCATTACCATAATCAAACACACATCCATTATGCACCCACCCCTGACTTATTTTACGTACGATAAGTTTACTGTTCTTCTTTCATACCTCAGTACAGTGTATACATATGTCTTGTGGTGTCTGAGATATTAAGAATGGTTCTATCTGTGCATTACATATAGAGTTAAGGTTATCATTCCTAGCAACTAGACCGTCATTTTCACCATGATTTATCTGTCTGTTTTGCACCTGTACCATAGATTGAGGTCCTGGATTAGTATGGATAGATTAAATTTTTAATTTTGCCACCGAAGTGGCTAGTTTATTGTTCACCCCATATCCATCCTGTGGACGGTAGCGCAAGAGCATATGGATACACAAAAGGCCCCAAAAGGGGTTAACAATTGTACATTTGGATTTATATCTACATTTCACTTATCTGTTACAAGCAAATTTAGGAAATTTGCTTAGTATAACTGGTATCTTATTTTCATGAATAAGATATCTTGACATGTCACATAGGTTATTATATTGTCTATCTCTATATTCCTCAATAAGTAACAATTAAGCACATAGTGTTCAAGACAGTGACCATATGCCTGATCACATAATTTGCATTTAGATTGATCATCATCTGTGTCTCTCCCAAACTGCCAGAAGTACTTGTAGCCAAGCATAAGCCTGGCCACTACAACATCAGTCAGTGTTCACATTGGAAGTTGCTCCATAAACATAGTTATCTATGTTCATGTTATCATAGTGGGTTATAGATCTACTCAGGCTTCTAACTGCATTCCTATAGCAATCATTTTCATTATTTATTTCTCTCCTAATATTATTCCTAATGCTAGACACAGATATACCAAAGTTATATTCTACATTATCCTTCTGGGTACTCTTCTTGGCTAACATATCAACTTTATCATGAAGGAGTAATCCAATGTGTGATGGAATCCATAGCAATTGTACATTAATTCCTTTGTCCCGGATTTTTGAGTATCTATACCTGGCTTCTCCAATGAGCATGCAGTTAGTCATTATATGAGTCAAGTACCTTCAATGATGACATAGAATCAGTAATGATGATAGTCAAGCTCAGTGTCATAAGTTAGCTTTAGTGCCATTAGGATTGCAAACAATTCAGTTTGCAGTGTAAACGCCCAGTTGTTAATTCTTATGCCAGAAGACTCCTGTTTAGATCCATCAGTGTATGTAACTTGTGATAACTTATTACTACCAGCTAGGCGAGAAATTTCTTCTTGAGCAGTTGCTTTAACAAGTGATTTAAGGAAGGGATTACTAGCAATGAGCTTCTTGCAGGTATGTGATATTAAATGAACACATCTTCCATGGAGAGGTGAAATACTCTTGTTGCCTACAGTGATACAATTCATGCTTACATCCCTGTCTGTGTCAGATATAAGAACATAAGAATGAAGGTACACTGCAGCAGGCCTTCTGACCCATGCGAGGCAGGTCCAATTCTCCCACCGGCTTAAGCCAATGCCTTAACCTAGTCAGGTCAGTCACATTCACTTTAGGGAGGGGCACGGCATCTGACCTATTAGCACAAGCAAGTCAGGTCCAACTCACACCCACTCATGTATTTATCCAACCTATTTCTAAAACTACACAACGTCTTAGCTTCTATGACGGTACTCGGGAGTTTGTTCCACTCATCCACAACTCTATTACCAAACCAGTGCCTTTCCTATATCCTTCCTGAATCTGAATTTTTCCAGCTTAAAACCATTGCTGCGAGTCCTGTGTATGCTAGATATGTTTAGCACGCTATTTACATCCCCTATATTAATTCATGTTTTCCATTTATACACCTCAATCAGTTTCCCCCTAATTCTACGCCTTTCTATATAGTGCAGATCCAAGGCCCTCCGTCTATCCTCACAGGGAAGATTTCTGATAATGGGATCAGCTTTGTCATCCTCCTTTGTACGTTTTCCAGTGCAGTTATGTCCATTCTGTAATACGGTGACCAAAACTGTGCAGCATAATCTAAATGAGGCCTAACCAAAGATATATAGAGTTGAAGAACAACCTGAGGACTTCTATTATTTATACTTCTTGATATGAAGCCAAGGATTCTGTTATCTTTATTGCGAACACTTGTGCACTGTTGTCTTGATTTCAGATTACTGCTAACCAGAACTCCTAAATCCTTTTCGCAATTCACAATATTAATATCTACATTATTTAGATTATATGTGGCATGGTTATTTTCCTGTCCAACATTTAGAACTTTGCATTTGTCTATATTAAACTGCATCTGCCACTTCTCCCGACCACTGCATCAGTCTATTCAAATCATCCTGGAGTGCTCTAATGTCCTCATTAGAATGAATTAGACGTGTAGAAACTTGTTTTGGGACTGCCTCCTTGTAATCTGCACTTAGAGCAAGCACTGTTGACACCGGACACTCTGAGACACTTTTCTCAGACTTGCAAGTGGCTATGGGACAAATTTCTAGCTAACTGCAGTAAAAGGAATTCCACACTGCTTACACGATACTGAAAGGGTTTAACATACTTGATGTAGTGGTTATGTGTATCCTGGACTTCCTAAGCTATAAACCCCCCTCCAAACACCACGTGCAGGAAAGATTCTTAATCTGCAAATTGAGTGGTATTAGTGTCTTGTATTAACTCAGAATCCCAGCCCTAGGGTATATCCTCGAAGCAATATCTAAACAGTAAGAGACACTAGCTTCCAGACTTGAACTTAAGAGACGACGCTGGTACATACCAATACAAAGCGTCCGTCCGCTTAAGACCCACAGATAACTCACTAACGTTTCCCCCAGAAAACTGGCCAGATACGGAGAGAAAGAAAGTCTAGTCTTACTGCAATAGGTCTGGATGGAGAGAGATATCTGCAGTACTTCGGGATCTCTCCTCGGGGCCCCAGGACAGATGGAAGTCACGTGGGGATGCTGCTTGTTCGCAGCAGTTGTTCACTCCTTGAAGTCTGATCTGGTAAGGAGGAGTCAGCATCACTCCCGCTTAGATTCAAGTGTGGGCTGCCAGTTCTCTCTAGCTGACATAACCCAAGGCTCGTCTATTTGGGGCTGATATCTACCTATATTAAGGTGTTAGAACTACATTATTAACATCTAACGTTGCCTCAATAATCCTAATATTAGTTACTAACTGTACAAACTTTCCTAGGCTTTCCTAGGTGAATAAATCTATCAATTAAAATGTACACAATTGTTACCTTCGCCAACTTGAATGTGTGTGCTTGTTTTAGTTGGGTGTGTGGGTTTATAAACTCCGAGGGCCGATCCATGGTATGTTTAAGGCTCCTAACGGCTCACTTACCCTGTGGAACTTTTAGTGACTAAAAAAGTTTCCACATCCTCCCCCAAGCGAAGGTAGCAGTTAAGTCTATATCAAATCCGCCTCCCGCAAGCCCCCCCAGTGAGCTCTGGACTCGTGCCATTCGACGGGTCGTCCGAACACTCTGGTTGGGTAGACTTTGGTCTAACTTCTCCTGTCCAGGCCTCACCGTGTGGACCTCGAGCGGCAACAGCTTGTTGATGGGTCTCAGCACCATTTACTCTCACCTTCACCATCCTCAGCTGTCCAGCCTTATCTGGGTGGGTTGATACCACCAAGCCAAGTGGCCAGTATGCCCTGGGTGCCTCAGCTTCAACTAGCACCAGGTCCCCTTGGCTCACCGTCACCTTGTTCCCCTCAGGGTCGACCCCATAAAAATGGTCTCGCAGAGCTGTCAAATAATCATTATGCCACACCTGGTTCCATTTGTCTAGAACCTTCACTAACTTATTGTGACTCTTGTGTAGTTCCTCATTGATGGGGGGTCCTTCCGGTCCACAATAGTCCTGCTCCCTAGAAGACTGGCTCAAGATTGCAGGGAAGGGCTCGATCCTCCTCCCAAATAACATGTGATTGGGGGTGAGAGCCTCCTGCTCGTCAATACCATTTTGCACATAGGTTAGGGGTCTATTATTGACTCTCACTTCTATCTCGGCTAAAATCGTTCACAACTCATCAGTGGTCACCCTCTTGCTGTGTAAGACCTTGCGGAGACACCTTTTAACCATACCCACCATACGTTCGTAGAAGCCCCCTTGCCAGGGTGCTCTGGGAACTATGAACTTCCACTCACACTCTATCTTCTTCAGGTATTCTCGTACCTCTCCGTGGTCCAAAAGATTCTTAAAGACTTTGCTGGCCACTTTGAAGCTTGTGCCATTGTCTGATATAATCAATCGTGGACAAGAGAACCGAGCTGTAAATCTCCTGAACAGCTTCACGAAAGTCTCGGTAGACATATCTTCCGCCAGCTCCAAATGTACGGCTCGGGTAGTTGCACAAGTAGACAGACAGATATATACCTTCTGTGGGTCTACCCTCTCCCCTCCCGGGTTTGTCAGTATGATAATCTATCCCCACAGTCTCAAAGGGTCTGTCACTGCACCCGTTCCTGAGGCAGTGGTGGTGGTCCTGGGTAGAATAGAGTCCTCCCATCATACCGCCGACAGACCGTGCACTTCCTTATCACCCTTTTGACTGGGGCTCGGCCCTTCAGCACCCAGTAATTCTGAAGGCAGGTGAGTGTATCTCCAAACCCTCCATGCATGGTTCTCTGATGAGCATCAAGTATCACCAACTCTGACAACCACCCATCGTTTCCCAGTAACACGAGATGTTTGGTTCCATAACTGAGCTCAGCGTTGTGTAGTCTTCCCCTGCATCTTATCAGACCAGCATGATCTAAGAACAATCCCAATGAGTGGACCAGTTTACCGCTCCCTGAGTCGTGGTCGGGTGCAAGACCTGATGCCGTGTGTGGCTGCCCGGCAGCTAGTACCTCCAGAACTCCTGGAAACCTCTCCTTCTGGTACTGCTGTATCCAGTACTCTCTGGGACCCAAAAGCGACAACTGTCGGCCTCTATTTACCTTGTCAGTCAGCTTTCTCACAAATCAAAACACCATTTCTGTGACTCCCATTAGCTTCCTCCACGAGGAGTAACGTTTGGGGTCTAGTAGGTCAGTGCCTGACTCCCCCACGAAATGCACTATGCTGCTGGTTGTATCACCGAATTTCTGCTCTGGCCAGCGCTCTTTCGCTGGTAACCAGTCTGGGCCTTTGAACCAAATCTCGCTTTTACTCAGTTTTTGTGTGTCACCCCTCTGCTAATCAGGTCAGCCGGATTTTGATCGGTAGGTACATGTAAAATAGTGGATGCTGTCTGTAGCTCCCGTATCTCCTTCACCCGATTCCTGACATAGGGGAGTTTGGACCTGTCGTTCTGTATCCACTGTAAGGCTACCTCTGAGTCTGTCCATATATATGTGTGGGTCACCTTCAGGTTACTTAACACTTCCTTTACGTACTTTCCCAGTCTTACTCCCAGCAACATCGCTGTGAGCTCTAGCTTTGGTATTGAACACTCTTTTAGGGGTGTTACCCGTGCCCGGCTAGTGGCCAGATTAACCTGGATCCCAGCCACCAAGTATGCTATGGTCCCATATGCCCGGGAAGAGGCATCACAGAAGACATGCAGGTCATAATCTTGTCCGGTACACGAGGGACCTAGGAAATGCGAAATCGGGTAGCTCTGCTAAATCTTTGCTTACTAGATCCCACTCCTGACAGATGGTTTCTGGCAGTGTGTCGTCCCAACCCAGGTTCAGCTCCCAGGTCTGCTGTACTAGCATTCTCCCACGAATAGTAATGGGTGTCAACAGACCCAGTGGGTCAAAGGCAGTCTGGACTTTACTTAACAGGGACCTTCTAGTCAGCTTCCTGTACCCGTAGGGTTTCCTTTTCACCCTAAGACTGTCTTCCCCAATTTCCCATTCCAGCCCCAATACTGAGGTTACCTCAGGCACCATATAACCCACGTAATCATGTTCTACCCTGTCTCGCAATGCAGGATTGTTCATTACCCATTCCCTCAGTGGCATGTTAGCCGAGAGCATCTCCCCGTTGGACTCCTGGTAGATGTCCATCAACTCCCCCTCATCAGAAGTGGTGCCTTGCATATTGTCCACATAAAATAGTCTTCAATAGTTCTTTGAGAGGGCTGTTACAATTTGCCAGGTGATAATCTATAGTAGCCTGCAGCAAGAAAGGTGAGCTTGTGGCACCAAACAACACTGCCTTAAATCTGTAAGTTTCGTACCCCTGCTCAGGTACCTCGCTGTTCGCCACCCACAAGAACCTAGTGTAATCCCTGTCTTGTGGTTGCAACCCAATTCGTAGGAAGGCTTTACTAATATCTGCTGCATAAGCATATTGTTCTGTCCTAAACTTTAACAACACGTCGGCTAATTTCTGAGTCAGAGATGGCCCTGTGAACAGACAGTCGTTCAATGAGGGCTCTCGGGGACTCGCCTGTGAGCTGCAATTGAAGACTACTCTGATGGGAGTGGTTACTGACTCCTTGGTAACTGCCATGTGCGGGAGATAATGGGTATTTTCTCCTGGACTGGCATGTGGTACCTTCTCTATGAACCCCAGGGCCAACTGTTCTTTAATAATGTCATCGTACTTCCCTACCAGACCCTTCTTGGTCAGGCTGTAAGTTAGTGGGTAACGTAGGGTGCACCGGTTTCCAAGGTAGTCTCACCCAGTACTGGCCGTCCTTGAACTGGACATGGCTCAAATAATCCTGATAAGTTTCTTCGTGTTCGGGGGGTGGTTGATCACCCTTAATCCCTACTACATCCAGGTCCCACAGTTTATGGACTGGTTCACTGTCGACTATGCTGACTTGGGTTTCCGATAGACTCTCATGTAGTCCGATCCGCATCACTAGCACGGCCTTGGTTGCTGTGGTGCCAGAGTCCCCTTCCCAGGCGTCGCAGGGAAATGGGCCGGTACCCTGCCTCCTACGATATACCCTGCGGTAGTCCTGTACAGGCCGATACCTTCTTTGATGACCTTTCTTGTGGACACGAATTCGTCTACGTAATCCCCTCCTACCAAAATTCCCACGTCGCTCACGTTGTCTGTGGTAATTTCCGGTTCCGCTAACTTCACACCGAACTCCCTCAAACGTTTGACTGCCGCGGCTAGGCCCTTGGTGGTAATGATATCGGGCAGCCTCTTCACTATCAAGGCTGAGATATTCCTGCGATGCCCGCCCAATCTAACTGCTACATCAACAACAGGATAAGATCTGTGCGGAACTGTCCCACCGAACCCTTCCACTTTCATGTCAGCCTTACCCTCGGACTTCAACTTCAACTTAGCCGCTAGAGTCTCCGTTATGAAGGATCGTTGAGCCCCAGTGTCAAAAAACAAACGGGTCGTTTCAGACCTTTTCCCATTTACGACCACCGCCATCACCGTGGCCAGGGCCACCGAACCTTGAAACCGTTCACCTGAACTAGTCCCCCGTGTCGTTCTCACCACACTCACCACTACCTCGGACTCGTCTCGGCTCTCCGCCCTCTCTTGGGGTTTGATCCCCTTAGCCTGGGCTGGTCTGGTATCCTTAGGGCACAACGCACTGTGGTGTTTACCCTTCCAACAACCTCGACACTCACCGAGCTGGGTGTTACAGTCCTGGGCAAAGCGTTCTCCACAACACTTGAAACAGAGTTTCAACTCCCCTAGTCGCTGACGTCTTTGGTCATAGGTGGTGAAGCTCGAACACCCTGAACTATTATGTTCTCCTTCGCAGAACACACACGGCCTTGTGCTGGTCGTCGTAGTGGTTTCCCCCTTGGCCCCTTTGGTTGAGGACTTGTCTCGGACATAATACGTGCTGACCCTAACGAAGGGTGCTTTAGTTCTATCTCTCAAGGGTCCGGAGTGGTCAAACGATTTCACCCTGGCGGGTGGTCTCTCCCCCTGACCTATACTCAGGTGAGTCACGATATCACTCAACCCCTCAACAATCTGTTGTATCGTGAACCGGTTAGTCCTATACTTCAAATGTAACTCATGTACTGTAGTGCTAGCTAGTTTCCTCTGAATCGTCTGACTGACCATCCTTTCCGATCCACCCCAATCATGTAAATCTCTGAGACTGTTTGTCAGACTCATGACTTCGATTCGGAACTTCTCTAAGCTCTGACGGTCATGACAGCAAGCCTCAAGATCGGACAATCGATAAAATATAGCTATCATCATCTCCTCTGTGTTGCCATACATATTCTTTAGTTGATCCTTGGCATGTTGATAATTAATAACAGTGGTTTGGTAATGCCGGACCAAGTCCAGGGCTTTACCCTTGAGCTGTGAACGTAAATACTGTAATTTGGTGGCGTCTGACAAATCATCCCTGTCATCTATCTGGGATTTAAACTGATCCCAGAAAGTAATGTACTCTGTCAAGGTTCCATCAAACATTGGTAAATTCAATGTAGGCAATCTGGGTAACACTCTAGGGGGACTGTGGTGGCCTGTGTGCCCTGTACTATTATTTGTTGCCCTTGCTGTATCAGCCTTCAATGTTTTCACTAACTGTTTGCAGAATTTGATCTCCGCTTTACATTGAGCCTCATGCTCGTCGTATTCCTCCTGAATTTCCTGTACAATATCCTCTGACTCATCTGCTGCAAGGGCTCCTGCCTCATACTCTTGGTAGGTTGTCTCAAAGTCTGCTAGCTTTTCCTCTAAAAGCTTTAAACACTTCTCTAGATCTTCATAATCTACATCTGCATTTTGTCTGTTATCTTGGCTCTCCTTACACGCCTTGACTACGCGTCTCCTGTGGGCACTCATAGACCGCTTTAGCTGACTTAGAGATGGGGCAGGTACTCTCTGATTCTCCCCCGTCATTGTTGTGGTTTAGTTAAGAGCGTGTCACTAATTTGTACTTTAATTAGCCCACCCCACAGCACAATACGGTATTAGGTGAGAATAAGTGAGACCCAAAGCTCCTCAACAAGCTTGACGACTTTCTTTACTTATATTGACTTGACTCTATTAAATGTACACTGTTAGCCCTCAAACCCAACTAAAATGTATATTGTTCTTATGAATGCTTAACCTAGCAACTCCCTGTACACAATAGTAAATAGTTACAGGACTTAAGCTAGCAATTCACAAATTAAATGAATCAAATACAATAAAATTCACAGTAAAATATGTAGTCTTTGCAAATTAAATTCACTTGGATAATCACAAAATAAATTCAGTAAATCAAATTATAACCAGTAAATAAATAATATTGTGTAATTAGCTTTGGCTTAACTGAGCCTAGATTGTTTAATTATTGTAGTTAGTTGGGGAAGGTAACTCCTAGCCTAACTTTATAACTGTTGAAATTAGTGTGCAACTAGCCTGAATCTAGCTTGCAAGGTAAATGATAGCTAGGTTAAATCTGACCTAGCTGTTATAACTTATAATTATTGCAGAGGCCTACCCTAACTGTGGCTGCCTTGCAATTCACTAAGTAATTAAATATACAAGTTTCTAACCTGGCTTACTTGTAATCACTGTAAATAATAAACTTCTGATTAGTTAGCTTAACCTAGCCTGAGTAAGTCTTTGGGCCTAGGTGTGATAACTTAACCTAGCTTCTATAATGACTGGTACATTAACTGTGGCCTAGCTAATTAAGACTAATCCGACTGCTTAATCAGCTATTCCACATCTCGGGTAGAAGGACCACATAGAAACTTGTTTTGGGACTGCCTCCTTGTAAGCTGCACTTAGAGCAAGCACTGTTGACACCGACACTGAGACACTTCTCTCAGACTTACAAGTGGCTATGGGACAAATGTCTAGCTAACTGCAGTAAAAGGAATTCCACACTGCTTACACGATACTGAAAGGGTTTAACTTACTTGATGTAGTGGCTATGTGTATCCTGGACTTCCTAAGCTATAAACCCCCTCCAAACACCACGTGCAGAGAAGATTCTTAATCTGCAAATTGAGTGGTATTAGTGTCTTCTATTAACTCAGAATCCCCAGCCCTAGGGTATATCCTCGAAGCAATATCTAAACAGTAAGAGACACTAGCTTCCAGACTTGAACTTAAGAGACGACGCTGGTACATACCAATACAAAGGCGTCCGTCCGCTTAAGACCCACAGATAACTCACTAACGTTTCCCCCAGAAAACTGGCCAGATACTGAGAGAAAGAAAGTCTAGTCTTACTGCAATAGGTCTGGATGGAGAGAGATATCCGCGGTACTTCGGGATCTCTCCTCCGGGGCCCCAGGACAGATGGAAGTCACGTGGGGATGCTGCTTGTTCGCAGCAGTTGTTCACTCCTTGATAGGGAGGAAACAGAAAAAAATGCACCAGCAGCGAACGTAGTTACAATGAATCCTAGCAAGCAGAAATCCAATCTATGTAAATACTATGCCTTGGGTATCTTTTTTAGATTTAGATTTTGCCACCGAAGTGGCTAGTTTATTGTGCACCCCATATCCATCCTGTGGACGGTAGCGCAAGAGCATATGGATACACAAAAGGCCTAGGCACTAGGCCCCAAAGGGGTTAACAATTGTACATTTGGGTTTATATCTACATTTCAATTATCTGTTACAAGCAGGTATCTTATTTCATGAATAAGATATCTTGACATGTCACATAGGTTATTATATTGTCTATCTCTATATTCCTAAATAAGTGCACAATTAAGCACATAGTGTTCAAGACAGTGACCATATGCCTGATCACATAATTTGCATTTAGTTTGATCATCATCTGTGTGTCCCAAACTGTCAGAAGTACTTGTAGCCAAGCCTAAGCCTGGCCACTACATCAGCAGTCAGTCTGTTCACATTGCAAGTTGCTCCACAAACATGCCCATCTGTGCTCGCATTATCATGAGCACAGATAGGCACGTTCATGGAAATTAATTTGGATTTATATCTACAGTTCACTTATCTGTTACAAGCAAATTTAGGAAATTTGCTTAGAATAAGTGGTATCCTACCTTCACTAATAAGATATCTTGACATGTCACATAGGTTATTATACTGTCTATCTCTATATTCCTCAATAAGTGGACAATTCAGCACATAGTGTTCAAGACAGTGACCATATGCCTGATCACATAATTTGCATTTAGTTTGATCATCATCTGTGTATCTCCCAAACTGCCAGAAGTACTTGTAGCCAAGCCGAAGCCTGGCCACTACAACATCAGTCAGTCTGTTCACATTGCAAGTTGCTCCATAAACATACTTATCTACATTCATGTTATCATAGTGGGTTATAGATCTACTCAGGCTTCTAACTGCATTCCTATAGCTATCATTTTCATTATTTATTTCTCTCCTAATATTATTCCTAATGCTAGACACAGATATACCAAAGTTATATTCTACATTCTCCTTATGGGTATCTGCAGTCACGGTATATCTGGTAAAACAGGTGGGACATGCACCTTTGACCATTCAAAAAATGCCGCACCCACATGACAACAGGAGAGTGCAACTAACTTATTTCGCCCAGAAATGTGTCACTTGTCAATCCATGAAAGAAAATGCTGCAACGCATACTGCCAGGCACATCATCTAAAGGGGACAAGAAGACACAGACCAGCCAGACTATGGGAAACAAAAGAGGAGCCATAACCTCTCCAGGGAAAGTTTTTTTTTTTTTAGGGCCAGGAGGGAAAAAAAGACTGGCAAGAAATGACAGTAATCCTACACCAACCGAAAACACTTCTGGAGCAGATATTAGAGCCAGAAAATAAAACCCCCCTAAAATCCACCAATATAACTGCATTTGCATTTGCAAACATACAGGGTCTACAGCCGTCAAAAAACAACAAAATTCCTTACATCAAGGGACTGCTCACGGAGTCAAATGCAGTGTTTGCAGCATTCACAGAGACCCACATAAAGGATCATTATGACAACGAAATATGGATCCCAGGATATAACCTATTCAGATGCGACAGACTAAACAGGTAACAAGGGGGGGTTGGGTTGTATGTCAGAGTCGCTCATTTGCTCAGAACTACTAAACACCTCAAATGATGTAATTGAAGTTTTGGCAGTAAAGATTGAAAACCAAAACCTTGTCAATGTGGTGGTATACAAGCCTCCAGACGCAACTTCCCAGCAATTCCAAGAGCAGCTTTTGAAAATTGACCACTGTCTAGAAAATCTCCCAATTCCTGCACCAAACATCTTACTACTAGGAGATTTCAACTTGAGACACCTAAAATGAAGGAGTATAGCAAACAACTTTTTAGCAGAGATCACCCCAGGAGGCAGCTCAGATGAAAATTCACACACTCACGAACTATTAAATCTCTGCACCAAATTCACCTTAAACCAACAAATATTAAAGCCTACAAGACTAGAAAATACGTTGGACCTCATCACTAACAACGACGATCTGATACGTAATATAACCGTATCAAAGACAATACACTCGGATCACAACATAATTAAGGTACAGACATGTATGCACAGGGCTCCTGACCAGCAAAATGTGATCAGTCATGAAGGTCTCTTCACAAAATTCAATTGCAATAACAAAAACATGCAATGGGAACAAGTCAACCGTGTCCTAAATGAAACATGCTGGGAAGATATCCTAAACAACACAGATCCAAACATTTGCCTAGAAAAAATGAACTCTTTGGTTCTTGAGATCTGCTCAAGACACATTCCATTAAGAAAAAGAAAAAGATGTAAACTAGAAAGAGACACGCTCCATATACAGATGAAGGCGAAGTCAGAGCTGCTGAGAGGGGCCAATATATCGGAAATACGAAGGGAGGCACTGGTCAGTGAAATTTGCAAATATCAAACTTAAGCTGAAGGAATCTTACAGGAGACAAGAATCGCAGGAAGAACTAAAACCCATAAACGAAATTGAAAGAAAAAAAAATACTTCTCTTATGAGCCACATGTCTATGGTGCATCCAACAAAATAAGCAGACTCTTGGATGTCACTACCGCCCGCCTCCGGCTGGGTTACAAGTATCTTTGGCAGGTTAAATCACCACCACCAGATGTAGACCAAACAAAATGTAAACTTTGCCAGTTGGATTATTGTCACACCCTGCATCATTATGTACTGGAGTGCGTCACACCCTGCGTCATTATGTACTGGAGTGCGTCACACCTGCGTCATTATGTACTGGAGTGCGTAATGAATTCAGAGACAACTCACTCAGAAATGTTCAAGATATGTCAAAGTATTTTATCCACAGTGGTATATTACAGACCATTCTGGAAAAATACCCTGACTTTGCTCCCTGTAAATAAAACATTGCCACGTGTGTGTGTGTGTGTGTGTGTGTGTACACTAACAGCACCTTTTAATGCAGGTGAAATTGCTGACCTAGAGAATGTAGGAGAACCTTCATGGCACACATAAGTACGATAAAACACCTAAATTACTGGAATGGTTGAGGTTCCTTAACTTGTATTCCCTGGAATGCAGGCAAGATACATGATAATATACACTCGGAAAATCTTAGAGGAAGTAGTACAAAATTTGCACATGAAGACTGTTCAACTGCCTCCCAGTTGTATTTGTGTATACCTGAATAAACTTACCAGTGGACCCCTGGCTGTCTTCAAGAAGGCACCTAAAGCAGTACCTGATCAGCCGGGCTGTGGTTCGTATGTCGGTTTACATGTGACCAACAGTAACAGCCTGGTTGATCAGGCCCTGATCCACTACGAGGCCTGGTCACAGACCAGGCCGCAGGGGCGTTGACCCCTGAAACCCTTTCCAGGTATTATTATGTCATTGTATAAGAAAGGAACCTAACCTAAATATAATGTGCATGAAGTACCTTGTGGTTACTCCATATACCAGTCATCATTTGAGTTGTTGAACATTTGTCTTGTGAAAAGAAATGACTTGAATATTCTGGGTTGGGGACTTCTGCACCAGCCTTCGTGGGGTGTGGACATCTCTCTCTCTCTCGCCAGAGTATCAGTGACAAATTTCCTCGTTCTGTCAATGGACCAATTATGTACCTCTTTAATCCTTTGACTACCGCCCACAGGATGGGTATGGGGTGCATAATAAAGATATTAAACTAACTCTCTGGGACACTTGTCCTCATCTATTTTGCCGCCGGGCACTCTACAGGAGGGGCATCTGTTCATCGGCTTACTTTTAGCCAGCTCCATTTTTTTCCGCTCTGCGGATAATTCTTTAACGGTCTTCGGTGGGAAGCCAGTTACTGTACTCAGGTGGAGGTGTGGGCGTCTCACTCTGCTGGGGCTTGGCAAGAGCGTCCACCGGATCTAATTGGAAACTTAGTTTCTATCTCTACCTACAAAGGAACTTTTGTTCCTTTCCTCTCATCGCCCATCTTTGGGCAATAAATTTTCCCCATGCCATCAAGAAGTCGGGCTGGATACAGCTAATGCTGTCAGTGGCCCTTATAAACCCAACAACAACAACATTCTGGGTTGACAGGAACTGCACCTGTCTGTGAGTCACCTTCACCAGTTTATATATATACTCTGCTTATCTTCCTTTGCATAATGGTTAAAAAAATGAAATGAATCTGGATGTAATGTGTATCCTTCACCCACAACACATCCTTCACCCACAACACATCCTTAACCCACAACACATCCTTCACCCACAATGCATCCTTCACCCACAATGCATCCTTCACCCACAACACATCCTTCACCCACAACACATCCTTCACCCACAACACATCCTTCACCCACAATGCATCCTTCACCCACAACACATCCTTCACCCACAACACATCCTTCACCCACAACATGTAGAAATTTGTCTTTGGACTGTCTCCTTGTAAGCTGCCCCCTGGCAAGCACTGTTGACACCGACACTCTGAGACGCTCCTCTCAGACTCACAAGTGGCTTATGGGACAGATTTCTAACTAACTGTAGCTGCAAGAATTCTCCACCTACATGCACGACTTAAAAGGGGTGAACTTACTTTTAAGAGAAGAAATGTCCCCTAGTCTTCCAGACTCCCTAAGCCTTAGTCCCCTCAATATCGATGACATGCAGACAGTGCTATGTTCTGCAAGAATTCAAGTTGTATTAGTGTCCTGCCTGAAACTCAGAAATCCCAAACTCCAAGGGGGTTATCCTCTAAGCAATATCTAAGCAGTATGGGACACTAGCTTCCAGACTTGCACTTCAGAGATGACGCTGGTACATACCAATGTAATAGCGTCCGTCTGTTCTAGACCCACAGATAAACTCACTAACGTTTTCCCCAGAAACTGGCCAGATACTGAGAGAAAGAAAGTTATCGTCTTACTGTAATGGGTCTGGATGGAGAAAGATATCCACAGTACTTCGAGATGTCTCCTCCGAGTCCCCAGGACAGATGTTGGGAGTCACGTGGGGAACGCTTCGCTGGTCGCAGCACTTGTTCACTCGTTGATGTCTGGTCTGAGAAGGGTGCTCGTGGCACCCTGGAGCTCCCACACTGCCTGTGGTCAGCATGGGATTGCCATTTCTCGTTGGCCTATATAACCTAATGTTCGCCTATTCAGGCCTAAATCTACCTATGTTAAGGTGCTAGAACTACATTATTTATATCTAAAGTTGCCTCAATAATCCTACTATTAGTTACTAACTGTACAAACTTACCTAGACCTTCCTAGGAGAGTAAATCTATCAATTAATAGGTACTATCTTACTACCTTCACCAACTGTGAGTGTGTTTGGGTGGGTGTGTGGGTTCATAAACTCCGAGGACCTATCCGTGGTATGTTTAAGGCTTCATAGGCATATTTACTTGTGGAACTTTTAGCAAAGAAATAAATTTTCACACAACACATCCTTCACCCACAGCACATCATTCACCCACAGCACATCCTTCACCCACAGCACATCCTTCACCCACAGCACATCCTTCACCCACAACATCCTTCACCCACAACACATCCACTCTCAAGCTGGTCCTAGTGGCATTAAAAGACCAAGACGGGAAGTAACCCCCGATAGGGCTTTGATACCTGAAGTCCATATGGATGGGGATTCCCCTTCCAATCACTAAGCCCTTCCTCACTCCTTCCTATCTTCCAGATGCCAGCAAGTCTCTTCAATCTTCACCCACAACACATCCTTCACAAACAATACATCTTTCACTCAACACATCCTTCACCTACAACACATCATTCACCCACAACACATCCTTCACCCAGGTGATAGTTGTGGCAGGTGATAGTTGTGGCAGGTGATAGTTGTGGCAGGTGATAGTTGTGGCAGGTGATAGTTGTGGCAGGTGATAGTTGTGGCAGGTGATAGTTGTGGCAGGTGATAGTTGTGGCAGGTGATAGTTGTGGCAGGTGATAGTTGTGGCAGGTGATAGTTGTGGCAGGTGATAGTTGTGGCAGGTGATAGTTGTGGCAGGTGATAGTTGTGGCAGGTGATAGTTGTGGCAGGTGATAGTTGTGGCAGGTGATAGTTGTGGCAGGTGATAGTTG
>WNWK01025223.1:0-10000 GCA_009830355.1 Cherax destructor
CCTGGGTCCTCCCAGGGCAGGCTACAGCCCTGGGTCCTCCCAGGGCAGGCACAGCCCTGGGTCCTCCCAGGGCAGGTACAGCCCTGGGTCCTCCCAGGGCAGGCGACAGCCCTGGGTCCTCCCAGGTCAGGCGACAGCCCTGGGTCCTCCCAGGTCAGGCGACAGCCCTGGGTCCTCCCAGGTCAGGCGACAGCCCTGGGTCCTCCCAGGTCAGGCGACAGCCCTGGGTCCTCCCAGGGCAGGCGACAGCCCTGGGTCCTCCCAGGGCAGGCTCACAGCCCTGGGTCCTCCCAGGGCAGGCTACAGCCCTGGGTCCTCCCAGGGCAGGCTACAGCCCTGGGTCCTCCCAGGGCAGGCTACAGCCCTGGGTCCTCCCAGGGCAGGCTACAGCCCTGGGTCCTCCCAGGGCAGGCTACAGCCCTGGGTCCTCCCAGGGCAGGCTACAGCCCTGGGTCCTCCCAGGGAAGGCTACAGCCCTGGGTCCTCCCAGGGCAAGCTACAGCCCTGGGTCCTCCCAAGGCAGGTTACAGCCCTCGTGCTGGTGCTGGTGATGGTTACCTGCAAACAATAACAAACTGAGAAATCTGCGAGCTAAATAATTACGTAATTCTTGATTTGTATGCTCCAGGCTGTACAATATAACTAAGAGTATTTAGAGCTCTATTTGGGGTAAAGATGTCACTATGACTAAACTTATCACAATCTAGGCGACTGACTTAGTTCACAGATTCAAGAACGACCGTCATTGCTCGTACATTAATTAACCACGACTGTCAAACATCATTAGTACAGAATTACATTCATGGGGAGTGCTAAACCCACAGGCGCAAAGTTCAGCACAAGGAGGACGTCGGCAGGTCCAATTACATGGATCCAGACTCCAATGGAAATGTCACTGACTTTTTTAGGGTTATCCTAGTTAATTTACACATACATTAAACTATTATTATTATTATATGCATAATAAATGTACGTGTACCTAAATAAACTTACATTGGCATCAAGGAAGCGTCTTTCACCTACCAACAAGAAACATCCCAAAATAAGTCGGCAAGTTAATTTTGGTACACAAGTACAATTATCATACACAATGTAAATTACTTAGGATAACCCAAAAAAAAGTCAAGAGTGACTTATATGCATTGTAGTCCTTGTACATTAAATGAGATCTTCACGCCCAGCTTCTAGTTATTCAAACATGTGGATATTTATGATGGATTGGAGAGTAGGATGTCCTAACGCTCACATACTTGTAAATGTTAAAATCATGCTTCACCTTTTGTGTTTGAAGTGTTACTGACAGCTGCCTCGTACACCTCACCACTGACAGCTGCCTCGTACACCTCACCACTGACAGCTGCCTCGTACACCTCACCACTGACAGCTGCCTCGTACACCTCACCACTGACAGCTGCCTCGTACACCTCACCACTGGCAGCTGCCTCGTACACCTCACCACTGGCAGCTGCCTCGTACACCTCACCACTGACAGCTGCCTCGTACACCTCACCACTGACAGCTGCCTCGTACACCTCACCACTGACAGCTGCCTCGTACACCTCACCACTGACAGCTGCCTCGTACACCTCACCACTGACAGCTGCCTCGTACACCTCACCACTGACAGCTACCTCGTACACCTCACCACTGACAGCTGCCTCGTACACCTCACCACTGACAGCTGCCTCGTACACCTCACCACTGGCAGCTGCCTCGTACACCTCACCACTGACAGCTGCCTCGTACACCTCACCACTGGCAGCTGCCTCGTACACCTCACCACTGGCAGCTGGCTCGTACACCTCACCACTGACAGCTGCCTCGTACACCTCACCACTGACAGCTGCCTCGTACACCTCACCACTGACAGCTGCCTCGTACACCTCACCACTGGCAGCTGCCTCGTACACCTCACCACTGACATCTGCCTCGTACACCTCACCACTGACAGCTGCCTCGTACACCTCACCACTGACAGCTGCCTCGTACACCTCACCACTGACAGCTGCCTCGTACACCTCACCACTGACAGCTGCCTCGTACACCTCACCACTGACAGCTGCCTCGTACACCTCACCACTGACAGCTGCCTCGTACACCTCACCACTGACAGCTGCCTCGTACACCTCACCACTGACAGCTGCCTCGTACACCTCACCACTGACAGCTGCCTCGTACACCTCACAACTGACAGCTGCCTCGTACACCTCACCACTGACAGCTGCCTCGTACACCTCACCACTGACAGCTGCCTCGTACACCTCACCACTGACAGCTGCCTCGTACACTCACCACTGGCAGCTGCCTCGTACACCTCACCACTGGCAGCTGCCTCGTACACCTCACCACTGGCAGCTGCCTCGTCACCTCACCACTGGCAGCTGCCTCGTACACCTCACCACTGACAGCTGCCTGTACACCTCACCACTGACAGCTGCCTCGTACACCTCACCACTGACAGCTGCCTCGTACACCTCACCACTGGCAGCTGCCTCGTACACCTCACCACTGGCAGCTGCCTCTGTACACCTCACCACTGACAGCTGCCTCGTACACCTCACCACTGACAGCTGCCTCGTACACCTCACCACTGGCAGCTGCCTCGTACACCTCACCACTGGCAGCTGCCTCGTACACCTCACCACTGACAGCTGCCTCGTACACCTCACCACTGGCAGCTGCCTCGTACACCTCACCACTGGCAGCTGCCTCGTACACCTCACCACTGACAGCTGCCTCGTACACCTCACCACTGGCAGCTGCCTCGTACACCTCACCACTGACAGCTGCCTCGTACACCTCACCACTGACAGCTACCTCGTACACCTCACCACTGACAGCTGCCTCGTACACCTCACCACTGACAGCTGCCTCGTACACCTCACCACTGACAGCTGCCTCGTACACCTCACCATTGACAGCTGCCTCGTACACCTCACCACTGGCAGCTGCCTCGTCACCTCACCACTGGCAGCTGCCTCGTACACCTCACCACTGACAGCTGCCTCGTACACCTCACCACTGGCAGCTGCCTCGTACACCCCACCACTGACAGCTGCCTCGTACACCTCACCACTGACAGCTGCCTCGTACACCTCACCACTGACAGCTGCCTCGTACACCTCACCACTGACAGCTGCCTCGTACACCTCACCATTGACAGCTGCCTCGTACACCTCACCTCGCAAACAATATTTATTCTCTGATAATTAATAATTAATATCTTATCTGATATAGTATTTTCCAATAATTTTAAATATTTTATTAAATAATGTTGGAGCTTTCTTTAATTGATAATAAGGCTTAAATCCTCTGAGGAAGTGTTGGTATTTACATTTAAGTTTTCACTCGTATCCCCTTATTCCTGCATATTATATATATATATATATATATATATATATATATATATATATATATATATATATATATATATATATATATATATATATATATATATATATATATATATATATTATACATATATATATATATATATATATATATATATATATATATATATAATATATATATATATATATACGTATATATATATATATATATATATATATATATATATATATATATATATATATATATATATATATAAATGGGGTCCACCTTTGGTGTAAATTGTGGGTCCCATAGCCTCGGAGAAGTGGATAAAAAGGCTTCAAGGAAGAATATTTAGATGTCTTTCTGAAGCCATTTGAATATTCCACTTCCCCTATCACCCCATCTTTTATTAAATATACATAAAATTTATTTAAAGATACAATACATTGTCAAAATACATTAACAAGAATACAATAATGAGTAAAACAACATAGATGAGAACTCAGAGCTACATGTCAAATACTTTGTCCAGCTCCCCGGTAGTGGGCCGCGTGCCCAGAATACTGTAGGTATTTCCCCTCTGGATCGCAACACTGAGTCTCTGAAAGAGGAAGCTGGTCGCCCTGTGGTCCTTGCTTTCTATGATGAGTTTTCCACCCAGCTCCTTGAGAAACTTTAGAGCACACTTGCCCCATGCTCCATGGGTCTCCGACCCTATTGGGATGAAGTTATAGCAAGAGGGAAGGTCTTCATATTTGCGGGTCTTCTGGGTCTCCCTGTGGCTGGCAGCTCCACCCCCTTCGGCTAAGGAGTGTGGCAGGTAGGTGTCTGCCAATGTGGCAGCACAGGTGTAGTCCCAAGCAATCTGCTTACCATCCTTCCATGGTAGCATGGTGGCTCCATCAGGACGCTTTTGACTTCCATCAGACCTCTGCACTTGGGGTTCCCGTTGAGCTGGGCAACGGGCTGTGGCGAGGCTTCTCTTTATGATGTCATTGACCTCCTCATGTCTAGCATACTTCCTTCTGATGTGTGACACACTAGACCATGAAGTCCGAATTGATCAGCCGTCGCCCTGCCGCAAATACACCTATGTTCGGTGAGTATGGGGGCGGCTAGGCGAAGAGCAACACCAATCCGAATGGCCTGTGGGTCGAGTCGAGTCCCCAGAGAGGAATTGGGAACAGCTAGAAGGAAATCTCCTGAGTGTTGTGCTTTCACCGCTAGGAGACGAGCTTTGTCCTTTCCTGAAGCGTTAGTGTATATATATATATATATATATATATATATATATATATATATATATATATATATATATATATATATATATATATATATATATACATATATATATGCAAGATAACCACTATGAAAAAATAGAGGAATTCCAAGCGCACTGATTCTATGTCATCATTGAAGGCTCTTGACTCCTATAATGACTCTAACAGCATGCTCATTGGAGAAGCCAGGTATAGATACTCAAAAATCCGGGACAAAGGAATTAAAGTACATTTGCTATGGATTCCGTCACACATTGGATTACTCCTTCATGATAAAGTTGATATGTTAGCCAAGAAGAGCACCCATAAGGAGAATGTAGAATATAACTTTGGTATATCTGTGTCTAGCATTAGGAATAATATTAGGAGAGAAATAAATAATGAAAATGATAGCTATAGGAATGCAGTTAGAAGCCTGAGTAGATCTATAACCCACTATGATAACATGAATGTAGATAAGTATGTTTATGGAGCAACTTGCAATGTGAACAGACTGACTGATGTTGTAGTGGCCAGGCTTCGGCTTGGCTACAAGTACTTCTGGCAGTTTGGGAGATACACAGATGATGATCAAACTAAATGCAAATTATGTGATCAGGCATATGGTCACTGTCTTGAACACTATGTGCTGAATTGTCCACTTATTGAGG
Source organism: Cherax destructor (assembly GCA_009830355.1). Classification (NCBI taxonomy): domain Eukaryota; kingdom Metazoa; phylum Arthropoda; class Malacostraca; order Decapoda; family Parastacidae; genus Cherax; species Cherax destructor. The sequence goes on from WNWK01025223.1 coordinate 5,264, forward strand.
AATATAGAGATAGACAGTATAATAACCTATGTGACATGTCAAGATATCTTATTAGTGAAGGTAGGATACCACTTATTCTAAGCAAATTTCCTAAATTTGCTTGTAACAGATAAGTGAACTGTAGATATAAATCCAAATTAATTTCCATGAACGTGCCTATCTGTGCTCATGATAATGCGAGCACAGATGGGCATGTTTGTGGAGCAACTTGCAATGTGAGCAGACTGACTGATGTTGTAGTGGCCAGGCTTAGGCTTGGCTACAGGTACTTCTGACAGTTTGGGAGACAGATGATGATCAAACTAAATGCAAATTATGTGATCAGGCATATGGTCACTGTCGTGAACACTATGTGCTTAATTGTGCACTTATTGAGGAATATAGAGATAGACAATATAATAACCTATGTGACATGTCAAGATATCTTATTCATGAAATAAGATACCTGCTTGTAACAGATAATTGAAATGTAGATATGAACCCAAATGTACAATTGTTAACCCCTTTGGGTCCTAGTGCCTAGGCCTTTTGTGTATCCATATGCTCTTGCGCTACCGTCCACAGGATGGATATGGGGTGCACAATAAACTAGCCACTTCGGTGGCAAAATCTAAATCTAAATCTTTCAAACTGGTAAAAGTCTTGAACTAAGATTAAAACAACATAAATATAGCATTAGAACTGGACAAGATTCTAATGCTCTATTTATTCATGTGAGAGATTTTAACCATCCAATTGATTTTCAAAATGCTGAGAAGGTTGTATCAAGCAAGTCCATGGTTGAGAGGAATATAATAGAATCATGTTTCATTAAAAGCAGTTTTGAAAATAATATGAATATTTCTTTTGGTTTATATAAATTGGATTCATTTATAATTAATAAAATTTGGGAAGAATTTAATGATAAATTGGACTAATCTTAATTCTTGGGAAGAGTTTCAGGTCCTTTCTTATTTTCCTCTTTACAGAGTCGTGTGATGTTACGCTACTGTGAGGTGTAGTCTTTGTTAGTGTGATGTGACTGTGAGGTGTAGTCTTGCCCCTTATATAAGCCCTCTTGTCATGTTTCCTTTTATAGTTCCTTGATAATGTGAGTTGTCACGAAAGCGCTTGGAATTCCTCTATTTTTTCATAGTGGTTGCCATACTCCTTGCACTCAAATGCGTTCATGTATCTAAGGTTAACTCTCTAATTGTAACTGATTCTCTGTCATCCATAAATGCTCTCAACTCATCAAGTATAACTTGTAGCATGCTTGTGTCAGAAGCCAGGCACAGGTATGGTAGGATTCTGGATAGTAGAGTCAGAGTGCACATGCTGTGGATTCCATCTCACATTGGTCTTCAGATGCATGATAGAACTGATAAATTGGCTAAGTTTTATGCTTTCAAAGAGGGGATAGATTACAATCTTAGCTTATCAGTTAGCAGTTTGAGAACAATAATACGAAAAGAACTTCAACTGAATTTTATTGACTTAAGACTCAGGGAGATTGACACCAGTCAGTCCATCTATCATCATTCTATCATGCAGGAGGAGCCACATGTCTATGGCGCATCCAACAAAATAAGCAGACTCTTGGATGTCGCTACCGCCCGCCTCCGGCTGGGTTACAAGTATCTTTGGTAGGTTAAATCACCACCACCAGATGTAGACCAAACAAGATGTAAACTTTGCCAGTTGGATTATTGTCACACCCTGCGTCATTATGTACTGGAGTGCGATAAAATTAATGAATTCAGAGACAACTCACTCAGAAATGTTCAAGATATGTCAAAGTATTTTATCCACAGTGGTATATTACAGACCATTCTGGAAAAATACCCTGACTTTGCTCCCAGTAAATAAAGCATTGCCACGTGTGTGTGTGTGTATGTATATATGTGTGTATGTGTATGTGTGTATGTATATACATGTATGTGTGTGTGTATATGTATGTGTATATGTATATGTGTGTGTGTGTGTGACCTAACAATTAAAATTTGCACCAATAACTCATTACAGTTGTGGCTGGGTGTAGACTAATAGATTGCTCATTGCTTTATAATTTGTTCATGAGTGCAACCATGTACAGACGTAAGTAAATTTACTTACATAAGAACATAAGAACATAAGAAAGGAGGAACACTGCAGCAGGCCTGTTGGCCCATACTAGGCAGGTCCTTCACAATCCATCCCACTAACAGAATAAATCCCCAACCTAATTTTCAATTCTACCCAAAAAATAAGCTTTGATGATTCTATTAACTCAAGTGCGAGTCCCACTCAAATCCAACCCCTCTCACTCATGTATTTATCCAACCTAAATTTGAAACTGCCCAAGGTCCTAGCTTCAATAACCCTACTAGGCAGACTATTCCACTCATCAACTACCCTATTTCCAAACCAATATTTTAAGAACATAAGAACATAAGAAAGGAGGAACACTGCAGCAGGCCTGTTGGCCCATTCTAGGCAGGTCCTTCACATTCCATCCCACTAACAGAATATTTGTTCAACCTAATTTTCAATACTACCCAAGAAATAAGCTTTGATAATTTTATTTACTCATGTGCAATTCCCACTCAAATCCAACCCCTTTCACTCATGAATTTATCCAACCTAAATTTAAAACTACCCAAGGTCCTTGCTTCAATAACCCTACTAGGCAGACTGTTCCACTCATCAACTACCCTATTTCCAAACCAATACTTTCCTATATCCTTTCTAAATCTAAACTTATCTAACTTGAATCCATTATTGCGGGTTCTCTCTTGGAGAGATACCGTCAAGACCTTATTTATATCCCCTTTGTTAATACCCATTTTCCACTTGTATACCTCGATCATGTCTCCCTCATTCTACGTCTTACAAGTGAATGTAATTTAAGGGTCTTCAATCTTTCTTCGTAAGGAAGATTTCTAATGCTATGTATTAATTTAGTCATTCTACGCTGAATGTTTTCTAACGAATTTATGTCCATTCTGTAATATGGAGACCAGAACTGAGCTGCGTAATCTAGGTGAGGCCTTACTAATGATGTATAAAGCTGTAATATAACCTCTGGACTTCTGTTGCTAACACTTCTTGATATAAATCCCAGTAATCTATTTGCCTTATTACGTACGCTTAGGCATTGCTGTCTTGGTTTAAGGTTGCTGCTTACCATCACCCCCAAGTCCTTCTCGCAATCTGTATGGCTAAGTTCTACGTTATTTAACTTATAAGTGCTTGGGTTATGGACACTCCCGAGCTTTAGAACTTTGCATTTATCTACATTGAACTGCATCTGCCATTTTCTGACCAGGAATTGAGTTTGTCTAAATCCTCCTGTAGTTCACTGACATCTACGTCTGAATCGATTATCCTACCTATCTTCGTGTCATCAGCGAATTTGCTCATATCACTAGAAATTCCCTCGTCAAGGTCATTTATATATATTATAAACAACAACGGGCCCAAAACCGATCCCTGAGGAACGCCACTTGTTACAGATCCCCACTCCGATTTAACCCCATTTATGCACACCCTCTGCTTCCTATTGGTGAGCCATGACTCGATCCATGACAACACTTTTCCCCCAATGCCATGAGCAGCCACTTTCTTTAACAGTCTCTGATGTGGTACTCTATCAAAAGCCTTACTAAAATCCAAATAAACAATATCGAATTCTTTATCATGATCAACTGCCTCAAAAGCCTTACTGAAAAAGTTAATAAATTAGTTAGGCAGGAACGGCCCTGGTGAATCCATGTTGAGTATCATTAATCAAATTATGCCTATCGAGATGGCTTCTTATGTTATCAGCTATAATCGACTCTAATAATTTGCCTACAATTGAAGTTAGACTTATTGGGCGGTAATTTGATGGTAACGACTTGTCCCCTGCTTTAAAAATAGGAATTACATTAGCCATCTTCCACGTATCAGACACTACACCTGTTTGAAGAGATAGGTTAAAAATGTTAGTTAAGGGTTCACAGAGTTCAATTTTGCATTCCTTAAGAACCCTTGAAAAAGCTCATCAGGGCCTGGCGATTTATTTTGCTTCAAACGGTCTATCTGTTTGATAACCATTTCGCTAGTGACTGTGATACTACATAATTTATCTTCTTCAGGCCCACTAAAATACCTAATTCTTGGGATATTATTAGTGTCTTCCTGAGTGAAAACCGAGAGAAAATAATTATTAAAAATAGAGCACATTTCATTCTCTTTGTCAGTAAGATACCCATAATTATTTTTAAGGGGACCTATCTTATCTCTAACTTTTGTTCTATACACCTGGAAAAAACTTTTTGGGTTAGTTTTCGAATCCCTAGCAACTTTAATTTCGTAGTCCCGCTTAGCTTTTCTTATCCCCTTTTTAACGTCCCTCTTAATGTCAATATACTGATTCGTAAGATGACCCTCACCTCTTTTGATACGCCTATAAATTCCTTTCTTCTGCCCTAAAAGATATTTGAGCCTATTATTCATCCATTTTGGGTCATTTCTATTCGATCTAATTTCTTTATATGGGATAAATGTTCTTTGGGCAGCATGTATAGTTACCTTGTAACTAGTGAATTCATTACCATTGTACCTTGTTCAGCTATCAAAACTTTGGGGCTCAGTCTCTGGACCCTATATATACCTCTGTAATCTGCAAATACCTTTGTAACTTGTCATGATTGTGACCATCTGAGTTCATTACATTTGTAACTTGCTCAGCTATCAAACTTTGAGGTCCAGTCCCTGGACCCATTATGTACCTCT